>JAXCGZ010006310.1:27500-42500 GCA_037179515.1 Halocaridina rubra | reverse complement strand
TATATATATATATATATATATATATATATATATATATATATATATATATATATATATATATATATATATATATATATATATATATATATATATATATATATATATATATATATATATATATATATATATATATATATATATATATATATATATATATATATATATATATATATATATATATATATATATATATATATATATATATATATATATATATATATATATATATATATATATATATATATATATATATATATATATATATATATATATATATATATATATATATATATATATATATATATATCTCGATAGGGGTTATGATTACTAAATCAAGGCGCTACCACTACACCACAGAAGGTTAAAAGGAATCCAACCTTATGGCTTATAGCTGCTATGGTTAGGAATGAACGCATTCTAACTGAATGCCACTATGATCATATTACAGATTCCCCAACCTCACTCGTGGCTTCATTTTAGCATTTAATTCAATTCCCAATCTCATTTGGGCAATGAAATAACCAAATAAGCACAATACATATGTAAATACATGAATCATTTTTTACCCCGACCGGGACTAGAATCTAGGACTTATAATTACTAAGTCAAAGCGCTACCAACTACACACCACAGAAGGTTAAAAGGAATCCAACCTTATAGCTTATATCGGCTATACTTAGGAATGAACGCATTCTAAATGCTAAAATGAAGCCACGAGTGAGGTTGGGGAATCTGTAATATTAACATAGTGGCATTCAGTTAGAATGTGTTCATTCCTAAGTATAGCATATATAAGCTATAAGGTTGGATTCCTTTTAACCTTCTGTGGTGTAGTGGTAGCGCCTTGACTTAATAATCATAAGTCCTAGGTTCGAGGCCCGGTCGGGGTAAAAGAAAAAAAATTCATGTTTTCACATATGTATTGTGCTTATTTGGTTATTTCATGGCCCGAGTGAGATTGGGAATTGAATTAAATGCTAAAATGAAGCCATGAGTGATGTTGGGGAATCTGTAATATGAACATAGTGACATTCAGTTAGAATGCTTTCATTCCTAACTATAGCAGATATAAGGTATAAGGTTGGATTCCTTTTAACCTTCTGTGGTGTAGTGGTTGAGCCTTGACTTAGTAATCATAAGTCCTAGGTTCGAGTCCCTGTCGGGGTAAAAAAAAAATTATTCATGTTTTCACATATGTAATGTGCTTATTTGGTTATTTCATTGCCCGAATGAGATTGGGAATTGAATTAAATGCTAAAATGAAGCCACGAGTGAGGTTAGGGAATCTGTAATATGAACATAGTGGCATTTAGTTATAATGCATTCATTCCTAAGTATAGCAGATATAAGCTATAAGGTTGGATTCCTTTTAACCTTCTGTGGTGTAGTGGTTGCGCCTTGACTTAGTAATCATAAATCCTAGGTTCGAGTCCCAGTTGGTGTAAAAAATGATTCATGTTTTCACATAGTATTGTGCTTATTTGGTTATTTCATGGCTCGAATGAGATTGGGAATTGAATTAAATGCTAAAATGAAGCCATGAGTGAGGTTGGGGAATCTGTAATATGAACATATTGGCATTCAGTTAGAATGCGTACATTCCTAAGTATAGCAGATATAAGCTATAAGGTTGGATTCCTTTTAACCTTCTGTGGTGTAATGGTAGCGCCTTGACTTAGGAATCATAAGTCCTAGGTTCGAGTAATGTTCAGGGTAAAATATGATTCATGTTTTCACATATGTAATGTGCTTATTTGGTTATTTCATGGCCCAAATGAGATTGGGATTTGAATTAAATGCTAAAAGGAAGCCATGAGTGAGGTTGGGGAATCTGTAATTTGAACATAGTGGCATTCAGTTAGAATGCGTTCATTCCTAAGTATAGCAGATATAAGCTATAAGGCTAGATTCCTTTTAACCTTCTGTGGTGTAGTGGTAGCGCCTTGACTTAGTAATCATAAGTCCTAGGTTCGAGTCCTGGTCGGGGTAAAAAAATGATTAATATATATATATATATATATATATATATATATATATATATATATATATATATATATATATATATATATATATATATATATATATATATATATATATATATATATATATATATATATATATATATATATATATATATATATATATATATATATATATATATATATATATATATATATATATATATATATATATATATATATATATATATATATATATATATATATATATATATATATATATATATATATATATATATATATATATATATATATATATATATATATATATATATATATATATATATATAAATATATATATATATATATATATATATATATATATATATATATATATATATATATATATATATATATATATATATATATATATATATATATATATATATATATATATATATATATATATATATATATATATATATATATATATATATATATATATATATATATGCACGTGATTACCTAATTGCGATTACCTGATTGTGCTTACGGGAAAGAGCCCAAAGCTCTTGTCTTCTCGTCTCCTGATCGGTTCCATTTTGTAGTTAGTGATACTTATCATACTTGTCCTTAAAACTTTGGATTGAGATAGCATTAACTAACTCCTCACTCAACAAATTCCAATTATCAACTACTCTTACACTGAAAAAGTATTTCCTTAAATCCTGCAAAAAAGACCTGTACTTCTAGTGCCAGCCATATCAAAATATCGATCCCTATCCACTCTATCATCACCATGAAGGAATTTAAAGACTGTCACCATATCCCCCTTTATCTTCTAGCTTCGAGTAATGGTAAGTCTACTTCCCTCAGCCTCTTATTATAACTGAGTTTACGTATTTCTGGCACCAGTTTCATGGCATGTCTTTGAAATTTTTTAAGCTTAGCTACGTGCTTTTTCAAGTGCGGATTCCAAAATGGGGCTGCATATTAAAGGTTTGGCCTCACATAGGTTACATAAATATTTCTTAACATTTCCTTGTCCATGTGCCTGAAGGCTACCCTTACATTTGATAAGAAAGCATATGCTGCCCTTACTCTGCCATTTATATGCATTTCTGGAGACAAATCTGCCAGTATGTTTACTTCTAGAGCTCTCATTTTCCGTTTCTTGAAGTTGTACTCCTGCCATTGAGTAGTCAAGCTTGGGCCTTCTTGCACTTGTACCCATTCTCATTACTTTACATTTTGAAGTATTGAATTTTATTTGCCACTTTTCTGACCACTCAAGCAGACTATTTAGATCTTCCTGAAGTTCTCTACCATTGTTCTCGTTTCGTAGTTTCTTCACAATCTTTGCATCATCTGCAAACATATTCATGAATGAATTTACAGACTCTGGTAGGTCATTTACATATAAAAGGAACCCTGTGGAACTCCACTAATAACTATTCTCCATTCAGACACTGAGTGTCTTACTCTAACCCTCTGTTCCCTTCCTTCTAAGTAAGTTTTTATCCAATCCAAGACATTTCCACCTATTCTAGTCATTGCTTGCAGCTTCCTAATAATTTTCCCATGTAGGACAGTGTCAAATGTTTCTGGAAGTCTAGGAACATGCAATCTACCCAGCCATCTCTCTCCTGTAAGATTCGGCTCACCTCATCATAAAATTCCAAAAAGTTTGTTACTGTTGATCTACCACCTCTGAAGCCATGTTGTCTCACTGATAAAAAGTTGAAGGATTTCAAGTGAAGGGAAATATATTTCCATAGTAGAGTCTCCATAACTTTGCAAACTATGATGGTCATGGAAACTGGTCTATATTTTAGAGCTGTATCCCTCCCTCCCTTTTTGAAGATAAGTATCACGTTTGGTTGTTTCAAGCATCTTGGAATCTCCCCTGACTCCAGTGACTTTTTAAATATGATACAAAGTGCCACTGATACTGAGTTTGTGAATCTTTTAAGTACATGAGGGGATATATCATCAGGACCTGTAGCTTTATGGACATCTAACTCCATCAGCGCTTTGCATACCTCTGAGGCTGAAGGGTAGATGTTCTCTAATACCGGCCCTTGAGCTTTTATCTCTGCAATCTGAGGGGGTGGGATATTTTCTACTGTAAATACTGACCGAAACTCCTTGTTCAATTCTTTGCAGATCTCTTCATCTGTCTCAGTGATGCTTCCATCCTCTCTCTTTAGCCTTAAAATCTTTTCTTTTACCTTCAGTTTTCCTCTGATAAAACTGTGGAAAAGCTTGGGATTTTCTTTAACCTTCCTTGTAATGTCTATTTCATAGTCTCTCTCTGCCTCTCTTGTTTTACTTGGGTAATAATTTCTTGCTCTTTTGTAGGTTTGCCAGGCATTTATGTTTTTTCTCCTCCTATACCTTTTCCAGCATTTGTCTCTCCACTCCTTAGCTCTTTTACACTCATTATAGAACTATTTCTATCTGGCATGAATTACACCTACTTTGGTGACAGGTATGCAGCAATCTACTATCTACCCAAATTTCTCACAAAAGATGTCGTACATTTCTTGTACAAATTTGTTGCAAAATAAGGTTCTCCAGTCAATAACTGCAAAAAGCTCATTCATTTTGATGTAATCTCCTTTTGGATAGTTCCTCCTCATGTCCTCAGTGCATCTACTATCAGGCAGAATATCTTCATTGATATACTCCATCAACAACACACAGTGGTCACTCTTTCCAATTGGTGGTTCATATTCAATTTTTCCAATATCCAACACTTTATCTGTTAATACAAAAGTAGTGATGGTTCACCCCCACCCCTGGCCCTCGTTGTTTCCATTACATGTTGGTGTAGGAAATTCCCTTGTACGCAATCTAGGAATCTTGCCCCGAATGAGTCCTCACCACTGTGTTGGTCAAGATTTATCCAATCTATCTCTTTATGATTAAAATCTCCCATAATCAAAATCCTACATTTCCTCTCCTGTGCCATGTTAACAACTGAGTTTATGACTTCAATAGTACCTATATGACTGTCCTCATAAACTTGTAGCCTATGTTGGTCCCTTGATGGGTTATATACAACAGTTATTATAATGCTCTCTGACCCAGTATTTATGCGAGCAACAAGAAATTCCTTGAACTCACTTTCTATAGCCAAGTTTATTTCTTAAACTTGAATCCTTTCACTTATGAGCAGTGCCATCCCTCCACAAGTCCTCTCAGATCTTTCAACCCTTAATATTCTGAAGCCCTTAGGAAAAACTGTGACACTGTTTATGTCCTCACTCAACATAGTCTCTGTAACTACTACTATATCAGCCTTACGGTTGTAAATCCTATCTTTTAATTCTACTGCCTTACCAGCTAATCCATCAGCATTTGTGTATAACATTCTTAATGAGGCCCCATCCCCTGATCTTCTGTCATTAACTTCTTTATCTCCCCTTTGTTTGGAAGAACCCTGAAATGAAATTTTTTCTTCTCTTCTTCATTTCTTTCCTCATTTAACCTTCTTACCTCTTGCAACAAGTTTTTGATCTTCCCCATCTCTTCCTGTGTTTTGTATCATCTAATGAGCACTTCTTTGAATTCTTGAAGTCCTTTAGACTTATTTTTTCTCATCAATATTTCTCTGCATGTTTCTCCTCTCTCAAAGGTTACTTTTGTTGGTCTCTGCTTTCCCTCCCTCGAATATTTACCTAGTTGGTGAATGTTTACAATATCCTCAGGACCACAAACTACTCCAAGCTTTCTTATCCGACCTACAAGTTAAGCTCTATTTTTTTTTTCAAGTCTCCCCTGCCATGTTGGCTCCTGGGAATCGCTTATGCCTGAGATTACCAATGTCTTCTCTTTATCAAGTGCCTGTTTAATTGGTGGACTTGCCCTCTCCAGTTTTTATATATGGCGATTTTAATGATGATCAACTAAAAAGAGAAAATAAAATGAGTAGACTTATTAAGAATTTAAATCTAGAACAGATTATAAATAAACCAACTAGAATCACTCCCACTTCAGTTTCCCAAATCGATCTAGTAATAACAAACTCCAAACATATGATAACTAAGTGTGACGTAATGCCAAGCCCTATAGCAGACCACGAGGAAATTGTAACGTCCCTAAATATTCGCAAACCAAAGAGACAACCAATCTTTAAAACATTCAGATGCTTAAGAAATTATTCACAAGAATTACTTTGTAGTTTACTTATGAATGAAGTACAGAAATTAAATGAAATTCTATATACCGATAATATAAATATACAAGTAAGAATTTTAACCAGTGTCTTTTCATCATGTATAGATCGATGTGCACCACTCGTGACAAGAGAAATATTTCGTCCCCCCGCTCCTTGGATAACAGATGACATAAAAATCATTATGAAAGAAAGAGACAAACTACAAAATGAAGTAAAACTACAAAGAGATAATATCCCTTTAAGAGAAAAGTTTACAGAGCAAAAGAAACAAGTAAAATCATTATTAAGTAGCAGTAAGAAACAATATTACAAAAATGAATTTCAAAACGCTAAAGGCAATATCTCTGATACATGGAAAATTGCTAAAACCATGCTTTCCAATAACTGTAATAAAAGTAGTAACATATCAATTATACCCGATGAGGTAGATGTAAGTGCTAAAGCAGAAGAGTTCAATAATTTTTTCGCTGAAGTGGGGAAAAAACCTTTGAAAAAACAAAAAAAGAAATAATAAATGAAATAAATAATAGTAATGGTGGTAATAATAATGATGATGGTAGTAGTAATAATAATAGTAATGTTGATAATGGTGTAAATAATAATGATGGTGGTAGTAATGGTAATGATAATAGTGATGATGGTAGTAATAATAATAATAATGTTAATTTGGAAGAACATAGTGCATTCAATAGAAGTAATGATGTCTTTAACCCTACTACAGTAGATTGTAATACAGTAATCTTAGTCATACAAAATCTGAAAGACTCTAATGCATATGGATCAGATGGAATTTGTTTTTGATTTTATTAGAGATTCATTATTTGTAATAGCATATTATCTGACGGTAATAATCAATACTTCCATAGTTACCAATATTTACCCAGATTTATGGAAAAATCCCCATGTAATTCCTGGTTTTAAAAATGGAAATCCTGACGACGTCTCTAACTATAGACCAATCTCTTTACTACCAATTTTATCAAAGATACTTGAAAAGATTGTTGCAAATCAGTTAAGTGAGTTTCTTGAAAAAAATAAACTTATTGCAAAAAGTCAACACGGTTTCAGGCCAAAATTATCAACTGAAACTGCCTTATTGAAAATAGCAGATGAAATATACAAAAATATAGATAATAAGAAAATATCATTGCTACTACTACTCGATCTTTCTAAAGCTTTTGATAGTGTAAACCATAGTATTTTATTAGAAAAATGCAAAAAAATGAACATTGACCCAAGCTGGTTCGAGAACTATTTAAAAAACCGCTACCAGTCAGTCAGAATAAAAGATGTAGTTTCAAGTTCCAAGAAGGTATTGTTTGGGGTCCCTCAGGGATCGACCCTAGGACCTATACTTTTTCTAATATATGTAAACGATCTAGTAAAATATTTACCTAACTGTTATGTCATTCAATATGCTGACGATACTCAAATCTTAATTGAAGGAGAAATTAATGATTTAGAAAATGTTATTCGTAGAGCAGAAGAAATTTTGTATATGGCTAAACGTTATTTTCTAAAAAATGGTTTGTTACTTAATGAAACTAAAACCCAATCTATTCTTATCGGATCCAGACAATTATTATCAGAAGTTGATGACAATCTTCATATAAATTTTAACGGTAATATCATTAAGCCAATGAACTCGGTAAAGAACCTAGGTGTCTATTTTGACCGTTACATGAATTTTGAAATGCATATAGATGAAATTTATAAAAAAAGTAATGGGTACTCTAATATATCTAAATAGGGTAAAAGACTCATTTGAAACATCAACTCGTATAATAATTGTCCAGTCCTTAGCTATGAGTTTAATTAATTACTGTCTCAAAGTTTGGGGATGTACAAATAAGACTCAATTACAAAGAATACAAAAGTTACAAAACTTTGCAGCACGAGTGGCTGTTGGCAATGTAAGAAAATACGAGCACATCTCTCCTGTTTTAAAAGATCTAGAATGGATAAAGATTAGAGATAAATATGTTTTTGATATATGTACCTTTGTTTTTAATATACTAAGAAACAATCTTCCTGATTGCTTGTATAATTTTTCTACAGTAAGCTCAATTACCGGGTTAACTACCCGTCAAGGGGAAGATTTATTAGTACGAAGGTCTAAAACTGATATTGGCTCAAGAGATATAAACATTCGTGGACCTCATTTATATAATCAGCTTCCCAGAGAACTAAAAAATGCTGGTTCAGTGTATACTTTTAAATATAATCTTAAGAAGTTACTCTTAAAGGAAGATTTTACTTGTAATTTTTAATGGTACACTCATCTTTATGATTTGTTTGTTTTAGTATGTCTATATCGTACACCACAGATGTCTATCTGGAATATATATGTATCTTATTTGAATGCCCAATGTACTTTGGAAATAAAGGCTTATTATTATTAGTATTATTATTATTATTATCACAATGTCTTTTATTTGTTTGATTACTGTTACTTTATAGTCAACTGTTTGTATGTTTTCCAGTGCCACCACCTTCACAGCCTCCTTTACTGCTACATTCTACTTTAGTGCATCAGAAAAGGAAGTTTTCAGGGCATCATGTCCCGTATTCAGCTCCTGAAACTCTTTTCTAAACTGTTCAATGTTTTCCTTAATCTGAACATTCCAAGCTGCAATCTCGTCTGTGATTACCTAATTGTGATTACCTAATTGTGTTTACGGGAAAGAGCCCAAAGCTCGTATCTTCCCGTCTCCTGATCGGTTCCATTTTTAGACTTAGTGATACTTATCATACCTGTCCTTAAAACTATGGATTGAGGTAGCATTAACTACCTCCTCGCTTAGCGAATTCCAATTATCAACTACTCTTACACTGAAAAAGTATTTCCTTACATCCTGCAAACAAGTTTTCTTCCGAAGCTTCAAACTATGACCTCTAGTTCTAGAGCCAGCCATATCGAAATATCGATCCCTATCCACTCTATCATAACCATGAAGGAATTTAAAGACTGTCACCATATCCCCCCTTACTCTTCTAGCTTCGAGTGATGGCAAGTCTAATTCCCTCAGCCTCTCATCATAACCGAGATTGCGTATTTCTGGCACCAGTTTCGTGGCATGTCTTTGAACTTTTTCAAGCACGTGTGTGTATTAAAGGCATAAAGATATATTTCTTCTGATATATCCTTGAAAGAGTGCATAGATAGTTTTTTCCCATTTTTGTATGGGTTTCTTTACCACAGTTGATCTTCAAAATGAAGTCTCTATCTACCTCTGCAAACGAGCTTTGAAAGGCCTTGCTCTCAGCTTCACCTATTAAATATACAATACCATAAACGAATGATTTGTTTAAAGCAATGTATGTATAATGGCCTATAGGTGAAGGCAAGGAATGTGACTTCATAATGATGGTCATATTTGGTTAAGAAACATGTACCCATGTGGGAGATATTCACTTTATATAATCTATTCAAAGTAGATATCTGAAACATGGTGGCTTGGGGCCTTGACTAAAACATTCAGTCACACACACACACACATACATACATATATATATATATATATATATATATATATATATATATATATATATATATATATATATATATATATATATATATATATATATATATATATATATATATATATATATATATATATATATATATATATATATATATATATATATATATATATATATATATATATATATATATATATATATATATATATATATATATATATATATATATATATATATATATATATATATATATATATATATATATATATATATATATATATATATATATATATATATATATATATATATATATATATATATATATATATATATATATATATATATATATATATATATATATATATATATATATATATATATATATATATATATATATATATATATATATATATATATATATATATATATATATATGAGAATGACACCGGAAAGGCTAGAAAACTGCCTTCAAAAAGAAAAGCCCGGGCATGAAAAAAACATTTAGACGAAGAAAAAGTAAATGGTTAAGGACAAGGCAAAGATGAGGTAATGATATACTATAAGAAAAGGACAAGTTGAAAGAATAGTCGAAGTAGTAAGGACCTAGATTTATAGCAGAATTATAATTTGAAGGAAGATAGGTTATAAGAATTAGGAAAGACAAAAGAAGGAGGAGAGTTCCAGAGTTTGGAGGAAGAAGGGAAGAAGCAGTTACAGCACTGACCAATCTTCAAGCTAAAAATCTCCACACAATGCCTGTGAGACGAGGCTGCTTGGCAAGTGTTACGCTGCCTCGGCAGTGGGGGAGAGATGCTACTCGCTAGCTTAACAGAGCAGCGATGGAAGTAGTAGTGATAGAAAAGAGAAATTGATGATACCTTACTGAGAAGAGAAAGAGAATCCAGATTAGAAGTAAGAGAAGTGTCATTAATGAGGCTGACTGCCTTAGACTCAACCCTATCAAGGAGATAAGTATATAAAGAAGCACCATAGATGTGCGAGTAGTATTCTAAACAGGGACAGATAAGACCTTTGTAGATTGTAAAGAGGAAAAGTAGTGATGAAAACGAATTAGAGCCCCCAATTTTTTGGATGCAGATTTAGAGATTTGGATTATGTGACTCCTCAAGGAAAAGTTAGTGGCTAACTGGATTCTTAATATGTTAATAAAGTTAGCTTTGGAGACAATAGAGGTATTAGGAGGAGAAGATAAAGAGATAATAAGAAACTGTCTTGGAGGCATTAAGTTTAATTAAACTTTTCGTGACCCCACTCAGATACCCTCTGCAATTCGTAGATGAGAGTAGAAGAAAGAGTGTTACAAGACTGTTTGCGGGTAGCAGATGAAGATTGTTGCTGATAAATGTTCTTAAAGGAAGCACTCTGTTCTGGCCTTAATGTCGATTACGAGAGAATATATACGTATATGCAAGAGACAATGCACCTAAATATACATATATATTTACAACTGGGCAATGGGGGAGACATTAGATTTGCGTGAGTAGCAATGCTGGAGGCTGAGGCATGACTAACACGGCCCAAGGCTGATACACGACTATGGCTAATACACGACTAGCAAGGTCCAGTGTTGATATGCAACTAACTGAGTCCAAGTCTGATATGCAACTAACAGAGTCCAAGGCTAATACATGGCTATTGCTGGTATGCAACTGACTTTAGATCATTGCATTACTCATGAAGAGATCTTATCATTCGCTGTTCTCCACAAACCATCATGTTCACTAACTGGCTTGCTCACAATACTATATAATGTTTTAAGGCTCTAACAGCCGAATTGGTCATCAGCTATCAGTAGAATGTACTAGCTAATAGCTGAGTACATAATTGAGCAATCAGCTGTTAAAGGACCACTTAATGTTCATATATCCACACCTTTCTCCTCCTCACGCCAATTGCACAATTAGGAGAGTACTCTCTTTTCCATGTGTCGAAGTGAACGACGTGGTACAGTAGGAAATTATCTGAAAGACTTTTCAATGCCGACCAAGGGGCCACAGGAACCTGGGGGAGAGGGTCAAATCTAGAAGAGAGCACTGGACGGAGTTGTCGACAATTACGCCACTAGACTTATCTGCTGGGAAGTCATACCTCATACTCCCTGAACCTGCTGTTGCCCATATCTTCTCTGACCTTGTCCCAACGGTGTGACATCGGGTCTTGAATTTGGACACACTAGCCAATGGTTAACCTGGCAAGGGGATGGGCATGGGAACCGTACTGGTATTTGACTTGTTCAGTTCAAGCGGCAACTTGGCAGTCACATTCCTTGGTCCGGGTTTGCCATTCCTTGGAGGAGGACTCTTGTTGGGCCAGGACACAGGAGTGGAGGGGAGGCCATACAGCACCTGAGCGGGAGAGCAACCTGCAGATGTAGGGCGTTGCGTAGCTCTAGGAGACCACTGACAAAGTCCTCACAGTCGATGCATCCATTGGGTGCTGTATTCAAAATGAGGTGCATTACCGACTTGACTGCCAACTCGGCATGTCCATTTGCTTGGGGATAGTGGGGTTAGGACAACACAGGTGAACGTCCCATTGCTCCATAAAATTCTAGAAGTCATTGCTGTTAAACAGTGGTCCTCCATTGGTCCTGAGGTGGAGGGAAACACCAGCTTCTCAGAAATATCGGGTCTAGGCGTTCGTCAGGAAACGAGAGCCGCACTGAACCAGACGATTCATCCTTGGCCATGGTCCTGAGGAAGGGCATAATCAATTCCCTAGATATGTGAAGGATGCATTTGAAGCAAAACAGGCAAGGCTGGATCAAAGGGCACCAGGACAGGTGGTGAGAGCAGAACTTCCTTTGCACATTCAAAAGCCTTGTCATGGTCTGGAGTCCAGTTGAATGAATGTTTGGGACTCATCAAGGGACGTAGAGATTGGGCTGTAGATGGAATTTCTGGAGTGAATTCTGCCAGTTGACTCATCAAGCCCATAGAGGAATGCAGATCAGTCAAGTTAGCAGGCTTGGGAAAGTTGTGGATGTCGCTAACCTTACCCGCATACTCAGAGATGCCATTTTACACAAAGACTGTAGCCACAGACGTCGACACTAGGGGCTGCCACAATGAACTTGTCCTTTTTTAAGGTAATGCTATGTTCGTGGCACCTGGTGAATCCTTTGCAGGTGTGCAGGAAAGTCCTCAGCAAACAGGAGGATGTCGTCCACGACCTTGACGCAGTTTGTAATACCCTGCAGAGGCTTGTCACCTCGGATACAGAAGCTGTTGCTGGTGGCTGCAAAGCCAATGGGTCCTCTGCAGTGCTTGAACCTGCCGTATGGTATAATGAAAGTAGTGAGGTGCCGGTCCTCCTTGACAAGTTCCATTTGCCAGTGGCCGTGTAAGTATGCAGTGGTGGTGAAGAATTTGCAGATGGCGTTGCATTGCGGATGGCGAACAGCATACGAGAGGGATATACAGGACGGGATACTTAACTGCTCAACTTAGGCAAGTTCACTATGATCTGGACACCATGGTATTTAGCCACCAGGAACATAGGGTGTCATCATTCAGAGGGCTGATCATCTGCAAGCTTAATAAACCCTTATATAACCATTAAGTCAAGCTCTACCTTCACTTGACACTGAAAGACAAAAGGGATCGTCCGAGGCACGTGAATGGTGAAGGGTAAAGCATCATCTTTCAGGTGAATCTTCATGGGGCAACCGATCATCTTCCTGGGTGGAGTTGCCTGGAGGTCCGTCTTTGATACTAGGAGATATCTGAACGTGTGGAGAAAAAAGTCCCGTGCAGCAGAGGGTGATGTCGTAGCAGGAAGGGAAAGCTCAGCGCATAAGTTGACGTGTGTAATGGTGAGGATGGGCTTGGGGATGTCAAGCAAGATAATAGTTAACTCCTGACAGTTTCCAAAGGATAGGAGGGGTGTTTGAATACCCTCGAGTACCTGGATTTTGGCAACGAAGGACTTGTTACCAAGCTTTAGGGTAGCATGAAACCATCCTAAGGCAGGAGACATCTGAGATCCGTTAATGGTGAGCGTAGTTGTAGCAGGTAGAGGCTGGAGCCTGGTCCTAGGAATTTGCAGCAGCTTGAGATGGCTGATGCCAATTACAGTGAGATCAGCCCCTGTGTCAGGTAACATCTGGAGTCTTGAAGTCCTGTCGTCATGGACGAGATGTACACTGATATGCTGGGGAGACCTGTTGGTGGAAGCAAAACTCATGTGACTACAGTTGTCATGTATTTTATGGGGATAAGGGAAAGCGCTACTGGAGCCTGAAGAGCGGTCCTGACCCTTGCCCATTTTCTTGCAGAATCGGTTGTAGTGGCCAGTCATATTGCAAATGCAGCATTGTACATTGTTGGCTGGGCATCTAAGGGTCCTGGCCCAGTGACCCTTACAACCACAGTTGGTACAGGTGCTATTAGCAACAGGGCACCTTCCCAGGCCATATCGGCAGTCCCGAGACTGGCATGAATAACTAGAGGGAGACTGTGTCGGTGGAGTATGCTGGAGAAGGTCGTCTTCTGCAGTCATTGTTCCTTCTTGTACACAGAAAAGGCATGTAGTAGACTTGTAGAGCTTTGAATGAAGAACTTATACAAGCAGCATTGATTGACCTACAACATGTGACAATTGTATGGAGGGATGTGGCTATGTTGAGAGAGATAAGGATCTTTACAAGGTCCTAATCTCAGACTCCCATAGGATTACCATCTTCAATTGTGTCTCTTAGCCAGGCTTTTGAGGTGGACATAAAAGTCACTGAATGACTTACCATCAGCTTGTTTGCAGCAAGGTAAGTCATGACATCAAATGTCTTCGTTCCTGAGATCCTTGAATGGACCTTGCAAACAGTCAAGTACTTTGTCCACAATGAGAGAAGTGCCTGGAAGGATGCCAAGGGTGTGCACCAGAAATTTTAGAAGTCAAGGGAGATGCATGGTCAAAGCTGCATAAGCTGTTTCAATCTTGACATTTTCTGGTCTATAATTACAGCAATGTCGGGCCACCTCTGATGCCATTGTTGAAAAATTTGAAACATTGCATCAGCTTTCAGAGTGGTTGGGCTCTAAGGCATTGGTTTGCTTGGAGGAGAAGGAGCAGTTGTGGGTGCAGTCATGAAAACAGGTGTGGCAGATGGATGAACAGGAGGGCTGTGAGTTGCAGAAAGAGTTACAGGAGATACTTGTGTATTCTGAAAATTGGCACAAACAGACAAGTTTGTCAGGGTTGTAGGGTGGTTAGGTACATCTCGTATGGGCAGGGGAGCTGTGCCAGTCCACATGTGTGACACTGACTGGAGGAGTGCCGTAAATCTATCATTTTCCTCCAGGCATCGGAAGTTATCTGTTTTCCTACAAAGCTCGTCCTGATAATGTTGGTGTTGCT
>JAXCGZ010006310.1:0-22500 GCA_037179515.1 Halocaridina rubra | reverse complement strand
CTTCAAACTACCAGTATATTGACCTAACCTTTTTCATTGCTAAAGTTTTTGAGACTTTTCTCAATGCTCACTTTTTGAAACGCCTTGAATCTAACTCACTTATATCCGATCACCAGTATGGTTTCTGCAAGGTAAGATCTACTGGTGACCTTCTGTCCTATCTTGCTCATGTATAGTCATCTTCTCAAAGAATTATGGGGAGTCCTTTGTATTCGCCCTTGATATCACTAAGGCTTTTGACAGAATCTGGCACAAGGCTCTCTTGGCCAAACTCCCGGCCTATGGCTTTACCCCTTCTTTCTGTTCTCTGATTTCCAGTGTTCTTTCTGACTGTTTTATATCTGTAGTTGTTAATGGTGCGACATCTTGCCCTTTCTCTGTTACCAGTGGTGTTCCACAGGGGATCTGTTCTTTCACCTACTCTGTTCCTTCTCTTCATCAATGATCTTCTACGATAACCATCTTCCTCTCTTCTTCATGCCTTTGCTGACAATTCTATCCTTCACTTTTTATCTGCCTTTTCTTCACAACCTTCATCTGCTACTCGTAATCAGTCTTGCATCACTCTTTCTTCTACTCTCAACTTCAATTTACTGAGGGAACTTGAGTGAGGCACCCAAAATTAAGTTTAAATTTAATGCCTCCAAGACAGTTTATGGCTATCTCTTTATGTTCTTCTTCTCCTGATAATCCTATTGTCTTTGAAACTAACAAAATTTACCCTCTTAATTCTATCAACATATTATGAATCCATATAGCCTCTAACTTGTCTTGGAGGAATCACATTATCCAAATTTCTAAATCTTCATCCAAAAAATTGGAGGTTCTGTTTCGTTTTTGTTATTGCTTTTCCTCTTTGCAATTACTTGAAATCTATAAGAGTTTTATCCATCCCTGCTTAGAATACTGGTCACAAATCTGGTTGGTTTGCTTCTTTTTATACTTATCTCCTTGATAGGTTTGAATCTAATGCAGTCAGTCTCATGATCTTTCTGTTTCTTCTAATCTGCATTCTCTTTCTCTTCACCGTAAGGTATCATACATTTCTCTTTTCTATCACTACTACGTCCATCGCTGCTCTGATGAGTTGACGAGTTGCATCCCTCCCCCATTGCTGAGGCCACGTAACACACGCCAAGCAGCCTTATCTCAGGGGTACTGTGTGGAGATTTGTAGCTTGCAGATTGGTCGGTGCTGTGATTGTTTCTTCCCTACTACATCCAGACTCTGGAACTCTCTTCCTCCTGTGTTTCCAAATTCTTATAACCTATCTTCCTTAAGAAAGCATATCTATCGTCATCGAGCCTCCTGACTAGTAGAATGTACTAGATAACAGCCTTGTACGTATTTGGCCAACCAGATTGTTAAAAGACCACTGAATGTTCATATATGCACAGTTATGAAGAAAGGGCAGAGGAAAAATGAAGGGTAGAATCGTCGGCAAAGGCGAGAAGAAGGGAAGGAGGATAATGACAGAAAAAGTTCATTATGGAAGAGAAGGAACAGGGCAGGTGAAAGAACAGAGATCTGTGGAACACTACTGGTAACAGGGAATGGCTTAGATGTTGCACCATCAACAACTACAGATATAAAACTGTCGGAAAGAAATCTGGAAATCAGAGAACAGAGAGAAGGGGTAAAACCATAAGCAGGGAACTTAGCAAACAGAGCCTCATGCCAGACTCTGTCAAAAGCCTTAATGGTATTAAGGATGACGACAAAGGATTCCTCATAGTTTCTTAGAGAAGATGACATACATAAGTAAGATAAGACATCAGGTCACCAGTGGATCTAGCCCTATTTTGATTGGAGATAACTAAGTTAGATTATAGACGTTTCAAGGAGTGAGAATTAGGGAAAGTTTTGAAATTCTAGTGATAGAATAGGTTAGGGCAATAGGTCGGTAGTCTGAAGAAATAGAGTGGTCACTCTTCTTGTGAACAGGTTGCAATAGAGCATGCTTCCAAGATGAAGGATAGATACTTGTTGATAAAATGAGGTGAAAAACACGACAAAGTACGGGAGCCAGTTCATCTGCAAACTCCTTAAGAAACCTTGCAGGGATCCCATTGGGACCTGATGCTTTGCTCTTCTTTAGCGAGTGAAGAACCCTATGAACTCTGCGTGATGAAAGGATAAGGGGGCATAGGGATAGAGAGGGGTAAAGACTGAGGGACAGGTGCACTGGAATCGATAATAGAAAAGTTGGCAAAAAAATGGAGCCAAAGTGAGTGACTTTGTCAGTGGGAGAGCAAGCTATAGAACCATCAGAATGATTGAGAGGGGGAAAGCTTGAGCTACAGAAGATCCTGGAGAGGTTTTTGGCTAAGGACCAGAGACATTTATCTCTGGAAGAGGAGTTAAAGTCATCAAATTTCCTTCTAATAAAGAGAGAGAGAGAGAGAGAGAGAGAGAGAGGAGAGAGAGAGAGAGAGAGAGAGAGAGAGAGAGAGAGAGAGAGAGAGAGAGAGAGAGAGAGAGAGAGAGAGAGAGAGAGAGAGAGTTGGAAAACAGAATTTCTATCAACTAAGAAAATGAGATAAAAAAATGGAATAAATTGCTTTTTACTGTAGAACTCGAGTAGACATTGGATCATCTAACGGCTTCAGTTCTTATTAAATTTTCCAATTCCCGACCATCTAACCCCTCCCCTTCTTAGAGAAAATATATGAAAATATAATATATACGGAAAAAAATAAATATAAGATATGTCACTTATATATAGGTCATATCGTAATTTATCCTTAACATTTATCGCAATATCTATTTATTTACTTTTGCATAGAAACTCCTAATAAAACTACTAATAATAGTAATAACAATAAAATAATAATAGTAATAATAATAATAAAAATAATGATAATAATAATAATAATAATTATTATTATTATTATTATTATTATTATTATTATTATTATTATTATTCGTTATTATTATTATTATTATTATTATCTATTTCTTTTCCCACTTTTATTTGGGGTCGATTGTCGTAAGGCAATTAAAGATACCTACAGCCTCACAAGGCATTTCAGAGATGACTATAAGTGTCGGGTGGCAGTGACACGCTCGAAACCCACCGACCTCCATGAGTAGCTACAAAGAGTCAGTCAGAGATCAGACCTTGTCAGGGGCAGCCATCACGTCCACAGATTAGCTAGTCTCCCCCTTGGGGGCGAGAATCTGGAATCGTTCGTGACAGGAACTGTAGTAATTGAAGCTCTGAGGAATAAGTGTAATCTAGAAATAAATCAATATAAAGAAGATGCTTATCTGTTATCACCGTCCACGCTACCAAAAGAAAGAGCACCACAATTAAAAGGCTCAGTGCAAGAAAGGCATATACTTGAAAATGACACCAAGCTCTGAATTTGACCACCCCTCCTTACACCCCCATCACCAAATACTCTTGTTATGGCTACCCCCCCTCCTGAAAGGGGAACAAATTCCTCAACGAAGGTACTGGCCAAAGACAGAGGTACCAAACCTAGGACTGTGTTCCTAAGGAAGGATTTTCAACTTCTAAGCTTTCCAGAAGATATATCTCTCGAGGAGAAATTTCAATGGAGGAATAAATTCCTTCCCATTCACCGTCAATCACTGAGTATCCCCAATCAAAGAAGTGGTGGTTTAATCATTTATATGTCATGAGGAAGCATCTTATTGAAGAACTGCAAAGGGGTGTGCATGGGGGGCTCCAATTCGTGTCAAAGGATAAGCCACCTCTAAGAACATTCTTCATTAAATGGGGTCCTAGTTCTTGGAATAAAGAATGACTGCACTCCATGTTTCAAAATGAAGATGGAAAATACATCGAAAGCATACAACGTTTAAAGTATGATGGAAATGATTCTTCAACTCTAAAGATGATGTGGAAATCAATTGAAGTCAATCCTCCAGAAGAACTCGCCCTACTTCCAGGGATAAAAGACTCCCCTATCCTCAAAGTGCAAGAAAAATCTTCAGCCAACATCCAGCACTCCCTCTATTGCCAGATGGGGCACACTTATCAAAAATGTTCAGCAGAGACTGCTGGGCCCATCACAACAACTCCTTGGTCCCGGACTTGCTCACGATGTGGCACAGTCACTGAAAATATATGGGAGCATAACTGTTCCCATCAGAATGAAGATAGTATCACCTTGGAGAGTCAAGATACAGGATTTGCTGAGAGTGAATCATCACTAACAACTACAGATGAAGCAAATCAGAAACAAATTGTAGCATTGAAGGAACAAACTGTAGCAGTGAATGAACAAATTGTAGCAGTGAATGAACAAACTCTCGCAGGTAACGACCGAGAACTACAGTGCAAAAATAACTCCTATGAAAATATGCTAAAAAACTTAAAAGAGCAAGTAGCCACATTAATGATTCAGCTTGAAAACATGACAAATGAATCATTTAAGGTTTGTCCTATGTCATCTCAAAATGATAAAGGCAGTGACAAGGATATAGCTCAAAGAACCCGAAAATCACGCGCTGCTAAAGACAAAGGTAAAGCCCTCATACTTGAGCGGGTAAAATTCCTTAACACTGCAGATAATTAGATGCAGATATCACTCTCCCAACTTTCTACCCTTTAATTTTTTATTTCTTTCTAATTAATCACACCCTTCTTACTACAATGAACCTGTCTCTTATCTCTATGTCATACCTTTTCTTCATAAATAGATATGTGTGTGTGTGTGCATGTGCATGCATATATAAGGAGATTCTCATGTATGTAGGTATGTGGGTGTATGTGTATATGTATATGCATATACGTGTATGTGTATGTTTGTGTATATTTGACTGCATGTATGTATACGAGAGTACATGGAAGTACGCTTACGTGTATGTATGCAGGTATACGTACACACATGTTCATGTGAGCATACACAAGTGTGTATTTGTATGTATGTGGTCATGTGCTGCTCTGTGCACATGTGTACAAAAATATTCTGTGCATATGCGTGCTTATGAAAACATGCATAAGTATCTTACTGTACGGATGATTATGTGTATGTGTATTCATGTGTTCATGTATGTATGTGTGCATACATGGGCATGCATTCATGCTCATGTGCACATGTGTATTTGTGTGCATGTATATATATGCATGTTTGCATGTGAGCATACAAGTACTTGTATGTATGCATCAATGATATGTGCATGTATGTGCATTTATGTGTGCAGGTACATGTACATATATACGTGTATGCATGTATATGTGTATCACTATTCCTATAGCTGTTGGTATGATTATTGTTGTGACACTAGTGATTGTTATTATAATCATTAACTTCATGATTATTACTATAATTAGATATTTTCATGTGTGCATGTGTCTGCATATAAATATGCAGGTATGTTCACATATATATGTGTATGCTTGTATGTGTGAATTATTATTCTCATAACTGTTACCATAACTGTTGTTATGACACTGGTGATTGTTATTGTACTTATTACTTATGTGATTATTACTGTAATTCTTGTTATCAAGGCCCTAATTATGCATTCTGATCTTTTCATGCAATACAAAACCTTAACTTTCAATATTCATTCTTTGAAGAAAAGATTTGTAGATATTTTTCACTATGTTAAAAAAGAGAAACCAACATTTGTATGGCTGCAAGAAAGTTTGCACTCTCATCAGTTGTGCAACATAAGAGGCTATTCCAAATATTTGCTGGATAGCAAGCAGGGCCTCACCACTTATATTAGTAACTCCATTCCCCATCAGCTAATCGAAACCAGCACTAATCCAAGTAATGATGGAGGATAACAAGAATGTCACATACATGCTTTTCAAAATAAATGTCAAAACCAATCCTTTTTATGAAGCAAAATTACCACATCCTCTTATTTATGAGAACATTATTTTCTCTGGATATTTTAATGTAAGGCACAAAGAATTTGCAGAAACATCTGATAACATCTGTAATTACAATGGCAGACGGCCCTGTGAGTTTATTAGTAATAACAATTTTACCATACTAGGACAATGTTTGCGTACCCACCTTAGAGGTGGTAGACTAGGCTACATATTTTATCGTGGTTTAGAATATGGGAAAGACTTTACTTGTAGAAGAATAGACGATCTATTGTTTGATCATTTTGCACTTGAGAGCACATTCCTACTTGATTCCGGCATTTGTCAAGCACATAAACACAAGCAGATAAATATTCCTATCGAATTCGTTGCCCCTTTTCGCTCTTTTATGGCTTCTACATTTGAAAATATAGATATTCAGAACATTACAGGCCAAGAAATCTATGATCTTTTGATAGAACGGATAGATTTATTCCATGGAACTTACATACACAAGCCTAAACACAAAGCAATCAAGAAGAAAAACAATTGGACAGAAGATAACAAGCTAAACACATTTAAATAAACAGGTAGACAGTGCAGTTGATATGTATAAATGGGACAACAATGCGACCACTCTTGAAAATCTGCTACTTACGCTACGAGAGTACCGTGAGCTTAAAAGTGATGTCCGAATTAAGCACTTTCAAAACTTCCAACACTCTGTCAATGCTCATAGTAATAGTTCTAAAATCTGGCAGTCAATTAATGCTCTGGTAGGCAAAAACATCAGTGTGTCACAAACAAATGATTCCCAAACTCTTGCTGAAGAACTTCTCTTACAATACTCCAAGACATCTTCCTTTGAAAACCTTCCTTGCGATATTCAACAACGATTAAGAAATCTTGACTTTAAAAGAATGATGAACATAGAATTTATCTTGTGCAAGAACAATGGAAGAGGACAGATTCATTGACTACATAACCAAAAATGAGTTGGGCTTTGCTTTCTCCCATGGGAAGAGCACCTCTCCGGGTGAGGATGGTATTACGTACCAAGTAATCTGAGATCTCAATGATGATATTTGTAATGGTATTAATCCAATTCAGTTGTTATTCAGCACTATTTATAATGAGGGCACACTTCCAGAACAATGGAAAAAAACATTATTATGCCAGTTCCAAAAAAGGAAAGTACAAAATTAAGACCTATCTCTCTGACATCTTGCTTCTGCAAAGCCTTTGAGAGTCATTCTTAACAGACTTCATTTCACTCTTGAGGGAAAATTATCAAATAATTTGAATGGATTTAGGAAAGGAAAAAGTACCAAAGACTGTTTTGTGGAATTTATGACTATTGAGCACTGCTCTGAAGTCACTGTTTTTTAGATTTGCAAAATGTCTTTGATATTGCAAACAGAGCCGCTATTTTGGATCATTTAGCAACTTTAGGCGTCAAAGGTAAACTACTGCAACTAATTAGATGCTACCTAAGAGGTCGAACCTCTAGAGTGTACTATAAAGGCTATCTTACTTCCAGTGAAAAGGAATTTACACTGGGAACTTCTCAGGGAGGAGTTCTGTCTCCCCTTCTCTCAGACTACCAAAAGATGAATGCACCATCATATGTTATGCAGATGACATTTGCATAAGGGTACCTTTTGCCAGTGATATACAAATAATACTTCATGAATTTTCTCAAGTATCAAAAGACATTGGTCTTGTCATTTCAACTCCAAAAATAAAGTACTTTTCCAGTATCTCGCAAGAGTTTCACCTTGTATTAAGCAATCAAATGGTTAAGGTGTGCGAAAATCACAAATATTTGGGAATACCAGTTCCTTCTCCCCCTCACAGAGAGTATGTCAAAGATTTGTGTGAAAGACTGCAACAGAGACTCAGACCGTTAAAGCTTCTTGCCAATAGGGTATCTGGAGTTGTTATTAACATATGCCGAACTTTCTATCTCGCATATGTCAGGTCATTAGTCGACTATCACACCCTGCAGCTCTGTACTATGACTACCTCTATCTTAAGACCCCAAGAAAAAATTCAAAGCAAAGCTATGAGGATTATTCTTTGCTGCCCCATGAGCACAAGAATTATTAATATGCAACTTGAATTACACCTCCCACCTTTGATACCACATATCAAATAGTCAGCTGTGATATTTGGAGTTAAATTAGCGAAATCAGCTCAGCCTCATCCATGTAATGCTGGTCATTTGCAAGGGCCGCAGTCAGCGCCAACAATCGTTAAGTCACTAATAAAAGGTAACATACAGAATGAAAGACAAATTCACCCCAGGATATTTAAGCTTTTAACCAAGGACACAAAAAAACATAATATAACACTATTTACTGATAGTGGTCCTGCACGATTATGAAATCCTTGCAAGAGGATTGGGCCAGAAATTCTCTTTCCAATATTATCATCTGGTCCGGATGTCGCTCCAATTATTAAAAAGCATCAATGGTTAGATGAAATTGAAGTCTTTATTGGAACTAGTTTCCCAGATAACAATGAAACACTCTGCATTTACACTGATGGGTCTTGCACAAGCAGTACAGGAGGGTCTGAGTGCAGCATTATACTTTATGAAAATTTTGAAGGGCAGCAAATATTTGACAAAGCACTGAGTATGCCAAAATGGTCATCAATCACCGAATGTGAAATTGTTGGACTAAAACTTGCTATTGAACATGTTCTCAGTGCTAGGAGAAATGCTATCATATTCTGTGACTTATAGAGTGCGCTTCTGTCACTGAGATCATTAAAAAGCTCCTACAAAACTCACATGGCTGAAATTCAAGAGGCTCTTATTAACTTTGCAAAACTTAACTCCAAGTTAAGTTTTCATGGGTACCCTCCCATGTTGGGATAGTAGGTAATGAAAAGGCTGACAGGCTGGTAAAAAGGGCAACTGAGAGTTCAGTGTCTGAATCTATAACCACACTGACTCAGTTCAAAACAATGTTGTATAATGAGATTATGGAAGAGCAAGAACTTTCTACACTCACACAACATGTAAGCAGCTGTTCGATCCAACATTACGAAAACTTCAGAAGGCTGAGACACAAATACAGCATGGGTAAAATGCTTACAGGTGACTTTAATAGAGTTGCTGCCCGCATAAGACTTGATTATAGAAATATATGGGAGGTGAATTGCGAGAAAACTGGTAGAAAGCACCCAAAACACTCAAAATGCCATTTATGTGAGTGTGAAGGGGGCAACAATTTAGTACACTACATTACAGAGTGCACAAAGCTTAAGGACTTCAGACCTCTTGGTCTGAGCTATTTTGAACTTTGTGTGCACTTTTGCAACCCAGAGAACTTATATCTTATACTTAGTGTATACCCAACATTGAAAATGTAATTCTTTTACCCTATCTAAACATTTAAATTACCCAAAAATGGGGGAAAGGTGGAGGGAATACCTTCTCTCTCTCTCTCTCTCTCTCTCTCTCTCTCTCTCTCTCTCTCTCTCTCTCTCTCTCTCTCTCTCTCTCTCTCTCTCTCTCTCTCTCTCTCTCTCTCTCTCCTCTCTCTCTCTCTCTCTCTCTCTCTCTCTCTCTCTCTCTCTCTCTCTCTCTCTCTCTCTCTCTCTCTCTCTCTCTCTCTCTCTCTCTCTCTCTCTCTCTCTCCCTCTCACACACTCTCATATGCCTTTTTATATACATAAGTCACTTTTCCCCTTATAAGGTGAATGGCTGAGTAAAGGAATAATGCTCTGACTTTCTGGGAAGAGAAAGTATAGGGAGGGGTCTCTCATTCCCTTCGCTCCGCCCCACTTAGTCTACTCTTACGACACGCAGGGGAACATGGAGGAAGTATTCTAGCCCCCTCCCTCAGGAGCTCATATGTATGTATATGTGTGTACATATGTTCATATATATATATATATATATATATATATTATATATATATATATATATATATATATATATATATATATATATATATATATATATATATATATAATATATATATATATATATATATATTATATTATATATATTTATATATATTATATATATATATAATATATATTATATATATATATATATAATATATATATATATATATATATATATATATATATATATATATATATATATATATATATATATTATATATATATATATATAATATATATTATATTATATATATATATATATATATATATATATATATTATATATATATATATATATATATATATATATATATATATATATTATATATATATATATATACATATATTAGGATGCAACTAGGACTGGTTCAGACAGTTCCAGGTTGAGTCTTCCTTCAGAACGGTTCTTTCCTCATGCCTACATCTAAACTGAATATTCTGGCATATTCATTACACATCTCTTGCTATTCCATTACATTTTCAAGTCACAACATTCTGCACATCTGTCTCTTTTACTTTCCTTTTCCTCACATTTTGTCATTATTTATGGAAGGTTCACAACTAATGGCCCCCAGTACCCGGCATAGTGGGGTGCGAAGAATCTCCGGGGATCGTGTTGACTCAACCATTGGCTTGAGGGCAGACACGCCTGGTGGTAGTAATGGTTCTGCTCTTAACCTTGCACCTCCCAATAGATCTGCTTCTTTCACTCTTCACTATTCAAACATTCGTGGGCTGAACTCTAATCTTTCGTCTGTGGAACAGCACTTGGGCACTCTCCTCCCTAACCTCCTCCTCCTATCTGAAACATAGTTGTCTAGACATGCTTCCACTGACCCTTTCCAAATCTCCCACTATAATCTGTATACTCGTTTTCATTCCAAAGGTGGGGCTTGTGCTTACTGCAACATTAACACTCCTACTGTGAGGCTCATGGACCTTGAATCTCCTGACTTTGATGTTCTCTGGCTAAAAGTCTATCTCTCCACTACCACTATCATCCTTTGCTTCTGCCACTGTTCTCCAAACTTCACCGAGTTTGTGTCTTTCTTTAAATATCTGTCCTCATGCCATGAGTCCTTGTTATCTTCTCACCCACATGCCGAAGTTCTCTACATTAGAGACTTCAATGTACACCACAGTGAGTGACTTCATTCTTCTCACACTGATGTGGGAGGAAGCGAGTCTCTTGCTTTCTCTATTACTCACGATCTGGAGCAGATTATCAAACATCCTACTTGCGTTCCTGATCGTCAAGAACATGCTGCAAACACTCTTGACCTATTTTTTACTTCTAACACTTCAAACTACTCTTATTCTGTGCTTTCCCCTCTTGGTAAATCTGACCACTCCACGATCTCTGTCTCTTCCATTTTCACTCCCCCACCACCAATCCCTCCTACTCAACGCAGCCTTTGGCACTTCGAGCGAACCCATTATGAAAATTTGCGTAACTTTCTCTTTGACTTCCCGTGGGATGACTACTGCTTTCGGTCCCGCAACCCTGATCGGGTAGCTGTAAAAGTTGCCGAGATCATGACCGCGGGAATGGAGGCGAACATCCCCTCTTCTACAAAAACTTTCTCTCCCCCTAAACCTTGGTTTGACCGTGCCTGCTCCATGGCTATCCAGGCTAGGAATCAGGCTCACCGATCTTACCAAGCCTCTCCTTCCGATTTAACTCGCTCTGCTTTTATTATAGCTAAGAATCACTGTACAGCTCAGATTCGAAGGTCTGAGGCTTCCTTTATAAGAAGGAAAGTTGATGACCTTAACTCCTCTCCCACTGACAAATGCTTCTGGTCCTTAGCCAAAAACCTCCCAAAAACTTCTGTAACTCAAACTTTCCCCCTCTCATTCATTCTAATGGTTCTATTGCTTGTTCTCCGACTGACAAAGCCACTCTCTTTGGCTCTCATTTTTCTGCCAACTCTTCTATCAACGATTCCAGTGCGCCTGTTCCTCAGTCTTATCCCTTCTCTAACCCTATGCCCTCCCTTATCCTTTCTTCAAGCAAAGTTCATAAGGTTCTTCGCTCACTAAAGACAAACAAGGCATCTGGTCCCGATGGTATCCCTGCAAGGTTCCTTAAGGAGTTTGCAGATGAACTGGCTTCAGTGCTTTGCCGTCTTTTTCGCCTCATTCTGTCAACCAGTATCTATCATTCATCTTGGAAGCATGCTCTAGTTCAACCTGTTCCTAAGAAGGGTGACCGCTCTATTCCTTCTAACTACCGACCTATTGCTCTAACCTCCTCTATTGCTAATGTTTTCGAAACTTTGCTCAAAGCTCACTTCTTGAAACGCCTTGAATCTAACTCACTTATCTGTGATCACCAGTACGGCTTCCGCAAGGCATGATCCACTGGTGATCTCCTGTCCTATCTTACTGACAGAGTCTGGCACGATGCTCTGTTGGCCAAACTCCCTGCCTATGGCTTTACCCCTTCTTTCTGTTCTCTGATTTTCAGTTTTCTTACTGGCCGTTCTATATCTGTAGTTGTTGATGGCGCGACATCTAGTCCTTTCTCTGTTTCCAGTGGTGTTCCACAGGGCTCTGTTCTTTCACCAACTCTCTTCCTTCTCCTCATCAATGATCTTCTACAATCCCCATCTTCCTCTCGTCTTCATGCCTTTCCCGATGATTCTACCATTCATTTTTCCTCTGCCTTTTCTTCACAACCTTCATCTGTTTCTCGTAATCAATCTCGTATCACTCTTTCGTCTACTCTTAACTCCGATTTGTAGAGAGTATCTGCATGGGGCACTCAAAATTTAATTAAATTCAATGCCTCCAAGACACAGTTTTTGGCTATCTCTTACACCACAGATGTCTATCTGGAATATATATGTATCTTATTTGAATACCCAATGTACTTTGGAAATAAAGGCTTATTATTATTATTATTATTATTATTATTATTATTATCTTCTTCTCCTCTTGATAACCCTATTGTCTTCGAAACTAATGAATATTAGGAATCCATATAGCCTTTAACTTGTCTTGGAGGAATCACATAATCCAAATTTCTAAATCTTCATCCAAAAACTTGGGGGTTTTGCTTTGTTTTCGTTATTGCTTTTCCTCACTGCAGTTACTTAAAATTTACAAAGGTCTTATCCGCCCTTGCTTAGAATACTGCTCACACATCTGGGGTGCTTCTTCCTTTACTTATCTTCTTGATAGGGTTGAATCTAAGGCAGTCAGACTCATTATTGATCCTTCTCTTACTTCCAAAATGGATTCTCTCTCTCTTCGCCGTAAGGTATCTTCCCTTGCGCTTTTCAATCGCTACTACTTCCATCGCTGCTCTGATGAGTTGGCGAGTTGCATCCCTCCTCCACTGCCGAGGCCGCGTAATACTCGCCAAGCGACCTCATCTCACAGGTACTGTGTGGAGATTTGTAGCTCACGGATTGGTAGGTGCAGCGACTGCTTCTTCCCATCTACCACCAGACTCTGGAACTCTCTTCCTCCTTCTGTCTTTCCTAATTCTTATGACCTTTCATCCTTCAAAAAGCAGATCTATCGTCATCTCAGAGCCTAGTCTTCCATATCTCTGGGTCCTCTTTACTTTGACTGTTTTTTTCTGTCTGTCGTTTTCCTTTGTGCGACATTACCTCATCTCTGCCTTGACCTTAACCTTTTTCTTTTCCTTCGACTAAGTATTTTCTTGTGCCCTGGTCTTTGTTAATGAGGGCAGTTTCTGCTTGTCCCGGTGTCAAACTCTTAAAAAAAAAAAAAAAAAATATATATATATATATATATATATATATATATATATATATATATATATATATATATATATATATTATATATATATATGTATATGTATATATATATGTATATATATATATATATATATATATATATATATATATATATATATATATATATATATATATATATATATATATATATATATATATATATATTATATATATATATATATATATATATATATATATATATATATATATATATATATATATATATATATATATATATATATATATATATATATATATATATATATATATATATATATATATATATATATATATATATATATATATATATATATATATATATATATATATATATATATATATATATATATATATATATATATATATATATATATATATATATATATATATATATATATATATACACATATATATAATATATATATATATATATATATATATATATATATATATATATATATATATATATATATATATATATATATATATATATATATATATATATATATATATATATATATATATATATATATATATATATAATAATAATACATACATACATACATACATACATAATAATAATAATAATAATAATAATAATAATAATAATAATAATAATAATAATAATAATAATAATATAATATACATAATAATAATAATAATAATAATAATAATACATAATATATATATATATATATATATATATATATATATATATATATATATATATATATATATATATATATATATATATATATATATATATATATATATATATATATATATATATATATATATATATATATATATATATATATATATATATATATATATATATATATATATATATATATATATATATATATATATATATATATATATATATATATATATATATATATATATATATATATATATATATATATATATATATATATATATATATATATATATATATATATATATATATATATATATATATATATATATATATATATATATATATATATATATATATATATATATATATATATATATATATATATATATATATATATATATATATATATATATATATATATATATATATATATATATATATATATATATATATATATATATATATATATATATATATATATATATATATATATATATATATATATATATATATATATATATATATATATATATATATATATATATATATATATATATATATATATATATATATATATATATATATATATATATATATATATATATATATATATATATATATATATATATATATATATATATATATATATATATATATATATATATATATATATATATATATATATATATATATATATATATATATATATATATATATATATATATATATATATATATATATATATATATATATATATATATATATATATATATATATATATATATATATATATATATATATATATATATATATATATATATATATATATATATATATATATATATATATATATATATATATATATATATATATATATATATATATATATATATATATATATATATATATATACACATATATATGTATGATATATATATATATATATATATATATATATATATATATATATATATATATATATATATATATATATATATATATATATATATATATATATATGTCGTAGGACTTTTGGCTAGGTGTCAAAGGAAACATTGAACACTCTCTCCAGTGTGTACTAGGATGAGGCTTATGTTTAAAAGGGTCACGAAGATATATAGCTGGTCCCATGGGACTCGGCATCTGGCGTTCAAATATCTCAAGAGGGTGTGAGATATAAACAAGTCCTTTATTCCCCATACCACACAGGAACACTTGTCCTAAATGTGAAGTACATGCCCGGGGGAGATACCCAATGGCAATAGGCGATTACCACCCACTCCTTTGCAATAGGCTCGTTGGAATAGCCCCTCCCCAAAATAGGCGGGACTCCACTTCGAACCTGGAGTTGATTTGCAGGACTGGATGTCAAGCCACGCCCTGCCCTTGGGGTATTTCAAGAACCACCCAGGGCAGGCACAGTGAGTTGAGTTAGAGACCGGGCCTTGCCAGCAGCAGAGTTAACACAGTACAGCTGAGTTAGCCTCCCCCTTTTGGGGGTGGGACTCAGGAATTAGTCGTGACAGGAACTGTAGTAATAGGAGCTCTGAGTACATAGATGTTAAAATAAGAATAAAGGAATATAAAGAAGATGTTTTTCACCAACCACGCTACCATAATTATAATTATATACGTAGGAAGTAAATCCTTACGTCAGTGGTGGACAGCTCGGGATCAATCCACGCCGACACTTTACCGAAGAGAAAGAAAAAAAAATCCCTTATTAGTTAATTAAAATTACCCCCGTATTAGAACTGAAAAAATGGGAAAGAAAATGTCCCCACCGTCTTTGTCCACTGTGCTAAAAGACAAAATATTTTTTTTTATTTTTATTTTTTTTGTTTTACTAGCTTTAAGATAATTTTAAGCGAAAACTCAGAGTCTCCCTTAGATATAGTTTTGAATAAGTGCCATTGATAAATTGTATGATTTGCACTAAGAGTAATAAGTTGCTTTTCTGCTTGAATAATATCAGTGTTTTGCTTAGATATTATCACAGTTTTGCTTTAGTATTATTCTTGTTTGAATTATGATTTAATCTTTAGGTTCATTAAGTTTTTATATTAATTGGTCTCTGAATAGTAATTGCATATTGAAATAGTAAATGTTTTGACTTTACACACAGTAAAACATGTTTTGTTTCAGGAGTAGTTTTAAGGCCAAATTTTAAAATAAATTAATGCCCATAGTAACAATAAGAGTAGAAATTATAAGATAAGGTTTCTTATAGAAATTACTATTGATGTTATGGTCTATTGCATTTTACATGTTTATACATGCTAATACTCTACTTAATTTGTTTGCTAATGTTTTACATGATTTATATTTTTACTGTAACTAACCAAATTTTGTCTTTTGAAGAAAAAAGAGAAGTAGATAAAGTAATGTTATGATCTAAACTGACTTTTGATCTTAATTTATGTTTGTTATTAGTTACACACTGAAATCATAGTGATTAAGGTTACTTTTGTTAAATATAAGAATATGTTTGTGTTAAAGATTTCCCACAAGGAAATAGACTCTGCATGCTCTAGTTGTCTGTAGAAGTACTATATATATGTTATGTTTGTGTAATTTGTTTAGAGTTCATAGAAATAGGATTTCTTCGATAATAGCTTAAATAATTCGGCCCCGTTTTTATTGTAAACAAATGTTAGTTTAGGATGATGAAACTGAAATAAGAGATATTTCAGTGTAGTGGGGAGGGATGTCGTAGGACTTTTGGCTAGGTGTCAAAGGAAACATTGAACACTCTCTCCAGTGTTTACTAGGATGAGGCCTATGTTTAAAAGGGTCACGAAGATATATAGCTGGTCCCATGGGACTCGGCATCTGGCGTTCAAATATCTCAAGAGGGTGTGAGATATAAACAAGTCCTTTATTCCCCATACCACACAGGAACACTTGTCCTAAATGTGAAGTACATGCCCGGGGGAGATACCCAATGGCAATAGGCGATTACCACCCACTCCTTTGCAATAGGCTCGTTGGAATAGCCCCTCCCCAAAATAGGCGGGACTCCACTTCGAACCTGGAGTTGATTTGCAGGGCTGGATGTCAAGCCACGCCCTGCCCTTGGGGTATTTCAAGAACCACCCAGGGCAGGCACAGTGAGTTGAGTTAGAGACCGGGCCTTGCCAGCAGCAGAGTTAACACAGTACAGCTGAGTTAGCCTCCCCCTTTTGGGGGTGGGACTCAGGAATTAGTCGTGACAGGAACTGTAGTAATAGGAGCTCTGAGTACATAGATGTTAAAATAAGAATAAAGGAATATAAAGAAGATGTTTTTCACCAACCACGCTACCATAATTATAATTATATACGTAGGAAGTAAATCCTTACGTCATATATATATATATATATATATATATATATATATATATATATATATATATATATATATATATATATATATATATATATATATATATATATATATATATATATATATATATATATATATATATATATATATATATATATATATATATATATATATATATATATATATATATATATATATATATATATATATATATATATATATATATATATATATATATATATATATATATATATATATATATATATATATATATATATATATATATATATATATATATATATATATATATATATATATATATATATATATATATATATATATATATATATATATATATATATATATATATATATATATATATATATATATATATATATATATATATATATATATATATATATATATATATATATATATATATATATATATATATATATATATATATATATATATATATATATATATATATATATATATATATATATATATATATATATATATATATATATATATATATATATATATATATATATATATATATATATATATATATATATATATATATATATATATATATATATATATATATATATATATATATATATATATATATATATATATATATATATATATATATATATATATATATATATATATATATATATATATATATATATATATATATATATATATATATATATATATATATATATATATATATATATATATATATATATATATATATATATATATATATATATATATATATATATATATATATATATATATATATATATATATATATATATATATATATATATATATATATATATATATATATATATATATATATATATATATATATATATATATATATATATATATATATATATATATATATATATATATATATATATATATATATATATATATATATATATATATATATATATATATATATATATATATATATATATATATATATATATATATATATATATATATATATATATATATATATATATATATATATATATATATATATATATATATATATATATATATATATATATATATATATATATATATATATATATATATATATATATATATATATATATATATATATATATATATATATATATATATATATATATATATATATATATATATATATATATATATATATATATATATATATATATATATATATATATATATATATATATATATATATATATATATATATATATATATATATATATATATATATATATATATATATATATATTATATATATATAAATATATATATATATATATATATATATATATATATATATATATATATATATATATATATATATATATATATATATATATATATATATATATATATATATATATATATATATATATATATATATATATATATATATATATATATATATATATATATATATATATATATATATATATATATATATATATATATATATATATATATATATATATATATATATATATATATATATATATATATATATATATATATATATATACATATATATATATATATATATATATATATATATATATATATATATATATATATATATATATATATATATATATATATATATATATATATATATATATATATATATATATATATATATATATATATATATATATATATATATATATATATATATATATATATATATATATATATATATATATATATATATATATATATATATATATATATATATATATATATATATATATATATATATATATATATATATATATATATATATATATATATATATATATATATATATATATATATATATATATATATATATATATATATATATATATATATATATATATATATATATATATATATATATATATATATATATATATATATATATATATATATATATATATATATATATATATATATATATATATATATATATATATATATATATATATATATATATATATATATATATATATATATATATATATATATATATATATATATATATATATATATATATATATATATATATATATATATATATATATATATATATATATATATATATATATATATATATATATATGTATATATATATATATATATATATATATATATATATATATATATATATATATATATATATATATATATATATATATATATATATATATATATATATATATATATATATATATATATATATATATATATATATATATATATATATATATATATATATATATATATATATATATATATATATATATATATATATATATATATATATATATATATATATATATATATATATATATATATATATATATATATATATATATATATATATATATATATATATATATATATATATATATATATATATATATATATATATATATATATATATATATATATATATATATATATATATATATATATATATATATATATATATATATATATATATATATATATATATATATATATATATATATATATATATATATATATATATATATATATATATATATATATATATATATATATATATATATATATATATATATATATATATATATATATATATATATATATATATATATATATATATATATATATATATATATATATATATATATATATATATATATATATATATATATATATATATATATATATATATATATATATATATATATATATATATATATATATATATATATATATATATATATATATATATATATATATATATATATATATATATATATATATATATATATATATATATATATATATATATATATATATATATATATATATATATATATATATATATATATATATATATATATATATATATATATATATATATATATATATATATATATATATATATATATATATATATATATATATATATATATATATATATATATATATATATATATATATATATATATATATATATATATATATATATATATATATATATATATATATATATATATATATATATATATATATATATATATATATATATATATATATATATATATATATATATATATATATATATATATATATATATATATATATATATATATATATATATATATATATATATATATATATATATATATATATATATATATATATATATATATATATATATATATATATATATATATATATATATATATATATATATATATATATATATATATATATATATATATATATATATATATATATATATATATATATATATATATATATATATATATATATATATATATATATATATATATATATATATATATATATATATATATATATATATATATATATATATATATATATATATATATATATATATATATATATATATATATATATATATATATATATATATATATATATATATATATATATATATATATATATATATATATATATATATATATATATATATATATATATATATATATATATATATATATATATATATATATATATATATATATATATATATATATATATATATATATATATATATATATATATATATATATATATATATATATATATATATATATATATATATATATATATATATATATATATATATATATATATATATATATATATATATATATATATATATATATATATATATATATATATATATATATATATATATATATATATATATATATATATATATATATATATATATATATATATATATATATATATATATATATATATATATATATATATATATATATATATATATATATATATATATATATATATATATATATATATATATATATATATATATATATATATATATATATATATATATATATATATATATATATATATATATATATATATATATATATATATATATATATATATATATATATCTATATATATATATATATCTATATATATATATATATATATATATATATATATATATATATATATATATATATATATATATATATATATATATATATATATATATATATATATATATATATATATATATATATATATATATATATATATATATATATATATATATATATATATATATATATATATATATATATATATATATATATATATATATATATATATATATATATATATATATATATATATATATATATATATATATATATATATATATATATATATATATATATATATATATATATATATATATATATATATATATATATATATATATATATATATATATATATATATATATATATATATATATATATATATATATATATATATATATATATATATATATATATATATATATATATATATATATATATATATATGTATATATATATATATATATATATATATATATATATATATATATATATATATATATATATATATATATATATATATATATATATATATATATATATATATATATATATATATATATATATATATATATATATATATATATATATATATATATATATATGATTACAGATTCCCGAGTTAGAATGCGTTCATTCCTAAGTATAGCAGATGTAAGCTATAAGGTTGGATTCCTTTTAACCTTCTGTGGTGTAGTGGTAGAGCCTTGACTAAGTAATCATATGTCCTAGGTTCGAGTACCGGTCGGGGTAAATAATGATTCATGTTTTCACATATATAATGTGCTTATTTGATAATTTCATGGCCCGAATGAGATTGGGAATTGAATTAAATGCTAAAATGAAGCCACGAGTGAGGTTGGGGAATCTGTAATATGAACAGATAAAAACTATAAGTTTGGATTCCTTATAACCTTCTGTGTTGTAGTGGTAGCGCCTTGACTTAGTAATCATAAGTCCTAGGTTCGAGTCCCGATCGGGGTAAAAATGATTCATGTTTTCACATATGTAATGTGCTTATTTGATA
>JAXCGZ010006309.1:42500-45000 GCA_037179515.1 Halocaridina rubra | reverse complement strand
GCTGATGGGGAGAAGTGCAAATTGTATGGGATTTGTAGTAATGCGAAGTAGTTTAGGATGCTTTTGAAGGTTAGTCTTTTAAATATTTTGCAGTTGAGAAGCATGTGTAGTAGTAGTAGCAGCAGTAATAGTAATAGTAGTAGTAATAGTAGCAATTTTGATAAACAACGATGAAAGTTTTAATATGGATCAGCAGTTTTGTTTTTGTTTAGGAAACAGTGGCCTTTACTGATGAAGGCAGTTTCTGCCTGTCCTGGTGTTAAAAAAAAAAAAAAAAAAAAAAAAAAAGTAATTTACTTCCCCACTCTATTAATATCACTTAGATGACTAATAAAACTATCAAAGTTTTTTTCTTCTTTTAGATGACCTTGTAGTATGACTTTCACTGACCTTGATATTCCATTATTGGTCATAATATTTAAGGGTTTTCATAGTATGTCATAACCTCTTGTGGTTTTGAAAAGATTGGATAAGTGTGTTCAGATTATGGGAATATTCTACCTCGGTACAGTTTTATGTACTCAGTAGTCATGTTCCGGTTTTACGTCACGGACTCCCTTTTCTACCAAGGGCTAGGACGGTTTCCTTCTTTCGAAGGACTTGTTTTGGCAGTTGTAATCCTTACTCTGAGTGCATGCCCTTGCTAATTACTTGGTAATCATGCATTACCCTATATATTTATTTACTCGGTAATCATGTTTGTTTGTTTCGGTTTTACGTCACGGGCTCCCTTTTCTACCAAGGGCTAGGACGGTTGCCTTCTTGCGAAGGACTTGTTTTGGCAGATGTAATCGTTACCCTGAGTGCATGCCCTTGCTAATTACTCATTAATCATCCATTACCCTATATTTTGACGATAAATATAGATTAGTCGAACTCCGAGCCCTTGAAGACTCTGTTCCACCATAGACTTCATACAGTTTATGGTGTATCCACCGAGCTTACTCTACTGACAGTGGCTACTATATGAAGGACCCCTCTACTCTTTCCTACACCTCAAGTGATTCTGGCAAAGAAAAGCTTTATGCTGTACAGTAGATAATTGAAATTTTATCCTCCTGTGTGTGGCCCCAAGCACTCCAGGTTGAGAAACTTCAATGCTCCTTTTTATGTCACAATTAGTCCCCACTCGAATGGGGGTGTACCCACACATGTTGGAGTTGGGGATTATGGCTAGATACCCTTCTTAATGCTCCGCAGTAGGCTTGAACCTATAATCGCTTCTCGATTCGCGAGCTCTACCACTATGCTACCGCGGCAACTCTGAGCTACAGAAAGCGATATTGAATTCTACAGTTTTTAGCATTGTATTGTTCTGATTTGAGAGTGGAGAATTAGCCAAGGTTAATAATAGCTGTTAATTTTTTTATTTTTTATTTCGGAACTTTTGGAAGAAAATATTTCAGAGTTTTAGCAATATGAGATATGATTCCTGATGTTCTGCTAATGAATATATATGATTTATTTAAGAGGAAGTTATATGATTCCTGATGTTCTGCTAATGGAGAGATATGATTTATTTAGAGGAATTTATTAGATACAATATATGTAATAAAGCTGCTGTTTTTCACCCACTTTTATCTTTATTCAATGACTCTTTGTAATGATTAAAAGTCATATTTCATTACAACTATTTTTTTTATTTTATTTTGTAATTAAAAGATCACAGAAAATTAGGACCAGATGCATTTCACGAGTTAACTAGTTACTCTCAAATTAATTGTCACGTCAAATCGGACTTCAACGTTGAAGAGAGACTTTGATAATTGTGACAAATCCCCAAAAGTCTTGGTTAGAGCGGGATAGTCATACTTAGTTGACATACTATTTTTCGAAGGTACTTGTAGTCACCGTGGCTCAAGCGGTAGCGTCCGCGACTCTGAGGCGTCAGGTCGAGGGTTCGCGCCCTGTCACGGTCTGAGGTTAGCAAGGGCATGCACTCTGCCAAAACAAGTCCTTCGCAAGAAGGCAATCGTCATAGCCCTTGGTTGAATAGGGAGTCCGTGACGTAAAACCGGAACTTGATTATTTTGGGCCTGGTTATATGTATCTTTATTTGACAGATAAGACATTAAACTGACACACACTTTGTGAATAATGATTGGAATTGTTGTATCTGTGACTTAAATTACCGACTAGAGAAGTCATGGATTATTTGGGGGGGGGGTAACTGTTGATATCTGGAATTAAGGAGAGGGGGAAGGAGGTGCGGCTGCGTATTTGGGGAAAGGCGACCACATTGGGGGGTTTGTTAGGGGGGAAGGAGAGTGGAGGGGACTTGGAGTTACAAAGCATGAAGGCTGTAATGCGGATGGGGAGGGGAGAGAGAGAGTGAGAGTGAGAAAGGTTTACATTGGCGTAGAATTTCCGTGCCAGAAGCGAGAACATTGGCTCCAGGAGAGACAGAGCCTCTGTGTGTGTGCAGTGTTATTTGAAACTAGTGAAAATAACTTTTAGGAAGGACTAGTCCTCCTTAAGCATTGTATATCACGCAGTAACA
>JAXCGZ010006309.1:0-37500 GCA_037179515.1 Halocaridina rubra | reverse complement strand
TCTATCTGTATACCTATCTATCTATCTATCTATCCATTTATCTATCTATCTATCTATCTATCTATCTATCTATCTATATATATATATATATATATTATATATATATATATATATATATATATATAGATATATATATATATATATATATATATATATATATATATATATATATATATATATATATATCTTGGTATGAAGACACATCTAATTTTTAAAAAGCTTCTTAGTTGTGGTATATCACACATCAATATTGTTCTCTCTATCTATATATTTATCTATTTATCTGTCTGTCTATCTATCTGTCTGTGTGTATCTCCTTATCGAGTTATCTATCTAATTTTATCAATATAAGACAATACGTCTCGAAGTGTTTTGTTCTGATAATCAACCGCAGAACAGTCATTAATAGTTTAGAGAAATGTCAATGTTATTTATGAAGGATTTTTTTATATAATATATTTTATATTTGTGATAGAGGACAGTCGGTGCTTAAAAATGGCATAGTCATGAACTTACGTCACTGAATTGGGGGTGGGGGTTAAGAGGAATCCTGTTGATGGAGCTAAGTTGATGATGATGATTATCATTGTTATTATTATTATTATTATTATTATTATTATTATTATTATTATTATTATTATTTTTCTTATTATTATTTCCACCTGAGAGTGAGGGGTAAGAATACTTCCTCCGTGTTCCCCTGCGTGTCGCAATAGTCGACTAAATGTGGCGGAGAGAGGGGACTGGTAATCCCCTTCTTTGTATTTACTTCCCTTAGAAATTCAGGGATCTGAGAGGTAAAGTAGAGGTGTTAACCAGGAAGGGACGATTGAATAATGAAGACGACTGGAAAGTTGTGAATAAGGGTTCAACGAAGATGGTTCTTAAGAAAAATGATACTTTTAGACTACAGGTTGCTAATTCATTTAGTTCACTTAGAGATGAATGTGACAGTGGCGGCAGTAATTCTTCAGGAACCATAGAGTCAGATAGGTGTACTAGCGATCGTAAAAATGGAAGTGGGAAAAGCTCTCAGGTCAAGAGCCTAGGTAAGTCTCCCAAGGTCGGAGTAACCCATCCTCCGGATAAGTCTCGTTCTTTGGTAATTGTAGGGGATTCACTATGCAGATATGTAGACAAGAAACTCAGGCATAGAGTTAGAGGAAAATATTTTTTCCCTGGAGCAGGTATGAAGAAGGTGGGTGAGTCAATAAATAGCTGGATTGAGAAAAAAGATGTTGTTTGTTTGATAGCTGGGGGAAATGACGTGCAGGATGGTAGAAGTGAAGAGCTGATTAGGTTGTATAGACAAGCCCTGGATAAGATTAGGAAAAGGGGTGCAGTTCCTGTGATGTGTGGTATTCTCCCTAGGCTTAGCCAAAGTTCAGAGTGGTGGTCTCGAGCTATAGGAGTAAATGCTAGGATGAAAGTCTTCTGTCGGGAGAATAATATAGGTTTTATAGACGGGTGGGATCACTTCACTAGTCGTAAGCATATGTATGCAAGAGATGGAGTGCATCTTTCTAATTCAGGTGTCTCGGTATTGGCTGGTATGATAGACAGAGAGGTAGGGGGGTTTTGTTAGACACAAATAATGAAATGATTAATACTTGTGCAGAGAAATTAGTCAGTAAGGGTTCAGTAAATAGTGGGTCAAATAACTGGGAGTCTAAGGATAAGAACCATTTGTTACATAGAACAAATATTAACAAAAAGAATAGCCACAAGAAGGGTGAAGCTAGAGAAAGTTTAAAAGTATATTATACAAATAGCCGTAGTTTAGGTAACAAGATAGAAGAACTGAGAGCCATAGTATGTAGTGAGAGACCGGATATAATATGCATTAGTGAAAGTTGGATTAATTTAGAAAGCAAACACCTTAAAGCTGAGTACATAATTACAGGATATAAACTTTATAATGCTGATCATAGTTCAGATAAAAGAGGGGGAGGGGTAATTATGTATATTAAAGATAGCCTCAGAAGCTGCATTAAGTCTGGAATTAAGACAAATCTAAATTCAGAAACCTTATGGGTTGAAATTAAAAATAATATAGAAAGTCTAGTTGTAGGAGTAGTCTACAGACCACCTGATCTAGATAATATAGAGTCGCAAGTTATATACGATGAAATTTCTAAAGTGAGCAGGTCAAATAGAGTTTGCATTGTAGGCGATTTTAATTTTAGACATATTAACTGGGAAACCATAACAGGTGATAGTAGCTCTAAGGAGTTTTTGGAAGTAGTAGAAGACAATTTCCTTTCTCAGCATGTACATGAAGCAACACGGGGGGTGAATACACTAGATTTAGTTCTTAGTAATAGAGAGAATATGGTTACAAATTTAGAAGTTGGTGAAAAATTGGGCAACAGTGACCATGATTCCATTAGATTTAACATAATTTTCAAGGAAACTATAAAGGAAAATAAGAATATTGTTCCAAACTTTAGAGCAGGAGATTTTGAGGGCTTAAAAACTAAATTATCTAATGAGGTATGGGAAGGGATTTCTGGGGTACAGATGTGGGTAGTTAATCCAGCAGGCCAGGTCGCAGGTAGCGGATTACCCCGAAATTTGAGTACCACATGCCAAGGATTATCACAAGATAAGATCAGTACATTAAATTCTCTCACAGGAAAGAACAGCAGCCCGTCAGTTAATATAAATTTGGATGAGGAATATAACAATTTTGTCATGACTCTTAAGAATAGTCAGAGAGACTATATTCCCATGAAACATTGCAGATCAAGAATAAATGACCCTAAATGGATGAACAATAGAATAAAGAATCTTATAGGTATTAAAAGAGGAATATACAGGAAACTAAAAAGAGGTGAAGAGCAGGTGAGGCAGCAATATATACAGTTAAACAGGGAAGTTAAAATGATAGTTAGAGAGTCGAAAAGAAAATACGAAGTTAGAATAGCAGGAGAAGCTAAAGAAAATCCTAAAGAATTTTATCAACATTATCAAACAAAATTTAAGGAAAAAGTCGGACCAATTGAAGTAGCCAATGGCCATATCACAGATGACGATAAAGTGATGTGTACATGTTTAAATGATTATTTCTTATCTGTATTTACAAATGAAAACTTGGAAAATATTCCGGAAGTAGAATCCATTTACAGAGACAGTCCCGATAATATACTTAGTTCAATAAATATTACGAGAGAGGAGGTAATAAAAGAAATAGATAAATTAAAGGCTCATAAATCTCCGGGACCTGATGGAATATATGCTAGAATATTAAAGGAATGCAAGGAAGAGCTTAGTTGTCCTCTAACTGCATTATTTAATAATTCAATAAAATTAGGATCGGTACCCATGGAGTGGAAATTGGCAGATGTGGTACCAATATTTAAAAAAGGAGAACGTGTTAAAAAGAATAATTATAGGCCGGTAAGTTTAACGTCAACAGTGGGTAAGATTCTAGAATCCATAATTGCAAATAAAATAAGGGCACATCTAGAATTACACAGACTGATAAAACTTTCACAACACGGGTTTCTTAAGGGTTTTTCGTGCCTTACAAACTTACTGTCTTTTTATTCAGAAGTTTACGAGGCAGTAGATTGTGGCAAAGAATATGATACAATATATCTAGATTTTAGCAAAGCTTTTGATAGAGTTCCTCACAAAAGATTAGTTAAAAAGCTGGAAGCTCATGGTATAGGAGGAGCTGTGCTCAGATGGATCAAACAATGGTTAAAAGACAGAAAACAGAGGGTTTGCATAAATGGAGAGAAATCAGAGTGGGGCTCGGTTACTAGCGGGGTACTACAAGGCTCGGTACTGGGTCCCCTATTATTCATCGTATATCTAAATGATCTGGATTCGGATATCAGTAGTAACCTAAGTAAATTCGCAGACGACACTAAAATAGGTAGAACTATAAATGGAAAAGAAGACATTCATGCTTTACAGGAAGATCTAAATAGATTATCTGAATGGTCGGACAAATGGCAAATGGAATTTAATGTTGAAAAATGTAAAGTAGTTAAAATGGGTACTATAAAAGACAATACTAGTTATAAGCTAAATAACCATGAAATCATGAGTTCTCAGTGTGAAAGGGATTTGGGAGTTCTTGTGAGTAGTAGTCTTAAGCCAAGAGAGCAATGCACAGCAGTCAGAAATAAAGCAAACATAATTTTAGGATTTATCTCAAGAAGCGTCAGCAATAGGACGGAAAAAGTTATTTTGCAGCTCTATCTTGCATTAGTTAGGCCCCATTTAGATTATGCTGTGCAATTCTGGTCACCCTATTATAGAATGGAAATTGAATCCTTGGAGAGAGTGCAGCGAAGAATGACCAAGATGATACACAATATCAGAAATCTACCATATGAGGACAGATTAAAAAAACTTAATCTACATTCTCTAGAGAGGCGAAGAGTTAGGGGGGATATGATTGAAGTGTATAAATGGTTTAAAGGGATTAACAAGGGAGATATTAATAAAGTTTTAAAAATTCATGATCAAACCAGAACTCGTAATAATGGATTTAAGCTTGATAAATTTAGGTTCAGAAGGGAAATTGGTAAAAATTGGTTTGGTAATAGAGTAGCTGATGCATGGAACAAGCTTCCTAGTATGATAGTAAATGCCAATACCTTAGACACCTTCAAATGTAGATTAGATAGACATATGACAGAGGTAGGGTGGGTATGAATAGGTTAGTGCTTATTAGAAAAATCATAAAAAGAAAAATAGAATAAATAAGTAGAGTAGGATAGAATAGGTTAGACATGCTGAAAATACAATTAAAAAATGGAGCTGCCTCGTGTGTGCCAGTAGGCATGTTGCAGTGTCCTCTATTCTTATGTTCTTATGTTCTTTGACTCAGCCACCCCCTTATAAGGGGGAATATGGCTTTGGTATATATATATATATATATATATATATATATATATATATATATATATATATATATATATATATATATATGTATGTATGTATGTATATATATATATATATATATATATATATATATATATATATATATATATATATATATATATATATATATGTATATATTGTTGTATTATTATTATTTTTATTATTATTATTATTATTATTATTAATATTATTATTATTATTATTATTATTATTATTATTATTATTATTATAGCTTAATCTATTGTCCCTTCTACCTAACACTCTTACTTATAATATTATTATGTTTTGTTATACGTAATGCTCTTCAAATGTTAATACGTATTTCTAACGTGAAATGCCAAGATAAAATGTTAATAATACATCTATTTATTTTAGAGAATTTATTTTAATAAGTGAAGAAAGATCATAGTAAAATCTCTGATGTTTATGAATGTTTATATTATTTTGTGATAAATTAGTTCAGTGTGAATATATTTATTTATTTGGAGTTTATGATCTAACCACACTGGGTAATAAAGGGAAGAACCAGTGCAGTGATTTGAAGAAAAAATACTGTTATAGAACATTTCTGGCGAAGAAAACCACCCGTTTCACCAATTATATGTGATTTTTTTTAATATCATTTTATCCCATATCTCAACCCAATTATATCATTTTTGTAGCTTAGATATATATTAAGAACTAAGAAGATATTATTAGTGGTCTATGAACTCAAACAATCTCAGTTTGTGAAGATACTTTTTATATGTATTGAGTTAAATATCGTTATCAGTAGAGAAACGTTAGAGATCAACGTTCGTGAGCAGTACGTTTGTGAGCAGTACGTTCCCTAGGTTATGCGTTCTTGGTTCTCCACGCTCTTGAACATGGGTAATATACCTTGCAAGACTATAAAGACGGTGGCTATGAGGAGATTAGACCCTGTGTAAGTATTGTGTTATGTCAAGTAACTATATGGTAATGGGTTATATTACTATTCTTTGCATAATAATATAATGGAGGATTTATCTGTATTTATCTATAATGGAGGATTTATCTGTACAGTATTTATCTATAATGGAGGATTTATCTGTACAGTATTTATCTATAATGGAGGATTTATCTGTACAGTATTTATCTATAATGGAGGATTTATCTGTACAGTATTTATCTATAATGGAGGATTTATCTGTACAGTATTTATCTATAATGGAGGATTTATCTGTACAGTATTTATCTATAATGGAGGATTTATCTGTACAGTATTTATCTATAATGGAGGATTTATCTGTACAGTATTTATCTATAATGGAGGATTTATCTGTATTTATAATGAAGATTTATCTGTATTTCTCTATAATGGAGGATTTATCTGTATTTATAATGAGGATTTATACATATTTATCTATAATGGAGGATTTATCTGTAATTATCTATAATGGAGGATTTATCTGTATTTATCTGTAATGGAGGATTTATAAGTATTTATTTATAATGGAGGATTTATCTATATTAATCTATAATGGAGGATTTATCTATATCTATAATGGGGGTTTATCTGCATTTCTTTTATGGAGAATTTATCATTATTTATCTATAATGGAGGATTTATCTATATTTATCTATAATGGAGGATTTATCTGTATTTCTTTTATGGAGGATTTATCTGTATTCATCTGTAATGGAGGATTTATCTGTATTTATCTATAATGGAGGATTTATCTGTATTTATCTATAATTGAGGATTTATCTATATTTATATTTATTTCCGTTGCATGTTAAATTTCTGCTTTTGATTTTATATTGAAATGCTGTACTTTACCACTTGGCTGGTCAGTTGTTGCCATGGCTATGAATATGTGAAATAGAATCTTGCATATGTAATATTGAAATCTTTTGGTCTCATGCCACGTGGCACGCCCTTAGAAAACGAAGATACGGAAATATATGAAACCTTTCACACTTGCGTCGCAAGTAGCACGTGGCATATGGGACGTGTCACGCCACTTCTGTGTGAAAGGTTTCATATAATTCCGGATGTTCGTTTTCAAGTGGCATGCTACGTGCGACGTGCCACTTTGGTGTAAAAGCGGCCATACATTCAACCCTCCACTATTTTTACTCTTAAATAATGAAATCCTTCTTGAATATATATTATTTATAGTTGATTTTGTTCTCAGATAATACTTCATTTCTCTTACGATATGGAATCTTAATAGTAATAGAAATGGATATTATATATATATATATATATATATATATATATATATATATATATATATATATATATATATATATATATATATATATATATATGGAAACTGCCTTAATTATAGATAAAGTCTCCATTAATATATCATTGATGTCTCGTATAACTGGCTGGTCCACAGCGTTCCATTATAGCACATGTGGTCTTAATATCTGATATTTGTCTCTACAATTATTTTATGTACTGAGTACATTCTAGGAATACTTTGGGGTATGCCAGTGTACGCCCTGTTTTCTAGGGTTTCCCCTCTTTGAATTATATCCCCTCTATATACCATTTCCTAGAGATACAAATATAAAGAGAGAGAGAGAGAGAGAGAGAGAGAGTACTTGTGTGTGTTTGTAAGCAGCTTTAGGAATGTTTTAGATTATTCTAAATATATTTTTTTTTATCAGTACTGATATAGAATCGAAATACAGTTAAAATTAGAGTAATCATTGTTTTGGATGGTGTATAATCTTGACGTGTAAGTGAAGTCTTTCCAAAAGCGTTGTTGACCCTACAAGAAATTATCAAGATTATGACTCTTATGTTCGTAAGATTAATTTTCGTGAAAGATTTTCTACCTTTCATTGTGAAGAGCCCTGGCATCAAATTTTGAGTAATAATTATGATAATTTATTAACTTAACAGACGAGGAGAATGTAAAAAAATATTCGCGCAGGAGGGAGAAATGAGATGATGTAATCTGGTTAGATGCTCTGGGTAATTTAGTGTGGGAGTAGTTGCTTATTGGATGAAATAAAAATAGGTAAGATTCGGGGGTAGTTGGGAAGGAGAGAGAGAGAAAGAGAGAGAGAGAGAGAGAGAGAGAAATGGTAGTAGTTGCTTATTGGATGAATTGGGGGTGGTTTTTAAGGAGAGAGAGAGAGAGAGAGAGAGAGAGAGAGAGAGAGAGAGAGAGAGAGAGAGAGAGGCAGGTTGTAATTTTGCGGTGTGCGAACATAGTATCATTGTGAAACTGGTCTAGCAGAGATGCTATTGTATGCGTAGAAAGTCGATGAGGTTGGCGATGTGACGTTGATTTATGAAGGGTAATCGTGAATAAAAAGCCTTCTAAGGCTCTTGAGATGCAGCAGTTGGCTGTTGAAAATAATTAGTCATGTTTGAGCTTTTTAGCTTGATAACAACCTCCATTTGATGTCATTACCTATTATGTCAATAAATTTTTTGAATTGAATTGAATTGATGTTTAAATTTATTATATTTTTGTAAATGTGGGTTTTTTAATTTCCATTTCTTTTTTGGATCATGTAAAGATAAGGCATCCCCAGAACTCCATGTAATGTTGAATAATCCCCATAAATTCTGGATTAGGTTGGGTTGGGTTAGGTTAGGTGACGTCTTGTAAATGATGAATAATCCTCAACACCCTGGGGTTAATTTGCTTTACAAGATACTTTGTTTGTTTGTTAATGATTTGAGGTAATTGTGTGTGTGTTTGTTTGTTTGTGTGTGTATGTGTGAATGTGTTTTACTTCTGCTGAGAGAGAGTGCATATTCTCTTATGAACTGTCTTGGGCTACGTTTCCACTAGGCTGCAAAACGCTGCTTCTGTTTTTCGCAGCCTCTGCCTGAGTTTAGGTGATACATGTAATCCTATGGAGCTGTTTCCACTAGAGGCTGCGTTTCGCAGCTGCGAAACGCAGCCTCTAGTGGAAACAGCTCCATAGGATTACATGTATCACCTAAACTCAGGCAGAGGCTGCGAAAAACAGAAGCAGCGTTTTGCAGCCTAGTGGAAACGTAGCCTTATGGAGTTGAAAATAAAATAATTAAAATGATTATCTGTTCTTTGGTAGTGTAAGTATATAGATTTTGAATGGGACAAATGATTTAATCCTCAGTCCATACTTATTTATATCTTAGGGAAAAAGTTTCCTTAACGATAAATGTATAGAATAGTTAGTTCCGGTTTTACGTCACGGACTCCCTTTTCAACCAAGGGCTAGGACGGTTGCCTTCTTGCGAAGGACTTGAAAAAACAGTAGCAAATAGAGGCTTTTCTAGGTTAGGTCAAGGTATTATGTAATAAATATAATTTTTTTTTTACTGTATCAGGAGGGATTAGCTTGTAAGGGATTACTTTTACTCGCGAAGGATGGGTTTTCTTTGCCATAGGACACTGGGAGGGATTATCTTGACAAGTGGACTCTGGGAGGGATTAACTTGTTAGGGATTAGCTTTATTTGTGAAATACGGGTTAACATATACTATTGACACTGGGAGGGATTTTCTTGAAGAGTGGAGGTTGGGTTTTCTTTGCCATTGGGCAATGGCAGGGATTATCTTGACTAGTGGATCCAGTGAAGGATTAGCTTGATAGGTATTTTTTTTTTTTAATGATTGTGACACCAGGACGGGCCAAAAATACTAAAATAAAACAGCCCTCATCGGGCCTGGACACGAAAAATACATAAGGTAAAGAGAAACTGAGATGGAGAGTGTAATGACTTGTCAGATGTGAAGGGATAATAAAGATGTGTAATGAATATTTTCTTGACTTATGAAGGATGGATTTCCATTTTCATTGGGCTATGGGAGGGATTATCTTGACTAGTGGACCCAGTGAGGGATATGCTTGACTACTAGACAATGAGAGGGATTATTTGTACTTGATCCATTTATCGTGTTACCCAACTGGTACTCATTAAATAGCTGAAGATATTGAGTACATTTTGTAATGATAATTCGTTTATTTGCTCACTACAGGTATTACATGTGGGCATTTTCGGGTTGGAGTTGGTGAGTAATGAGCAGGTATTAGATGCCTACTCATACGTATCTATAAAAATAAAAAATAAAATGTTATATACAGCAATTAAGCACAACCTTGCACGCATGTGTCCACACGGACGTGTTTCCAAGGCCGCTTTCACACCAAAGTGGCACGTCACATGTGGCATGCCACGTGGCACGCGAGTTGAAAATGAACATCCGAAAATATATGAAACCTTTATACCAAAGCGGCGTGGCACATGGGACGTGTCACTCCACTTCTGTGTGAGAGGTTTCATATATTTCCGGATGTTCGCTTTCAGTTGATGTGCCACGTGGCATGCCACGTGCGACGTGCCACTTGAGTGTACAAGCGGCCTTAAGCTACGCGCAATTTGTTTGTGCATAACATTTAGAACTCACTGTCGCAACAGTATCAGCAAAAGGCATTACTTGGTTCTTAATGCTGTTCGGACACGTTGTTTAATAGTCTATTCAAGCCATTTGCTTGAAACACCAGTATTGAATCCAACCAGTTAGGGAACAAGCCAACTCAAGTGGGTGCTGTCCACAAGCCTGGATTAATGGAGAGGGCTGGTGTCAGCGAACCCATTACGAACATGTGGAATACTGCTAATAAACAAGGAAATATCAAGTAAATATTAGCGACCCCCAGTACATTAAATATCCCCATAAATTGTTAGGTTGGGTAGGGTTAGGTTACCTAACCTAATCTAAACTAACAATTTACGGGGTTATTTAATGTACTGGGGGTCGCTAATATTTACGTAATCCAGAAGGCATTTACAACTTCAGCAGTGGTTGGCTTGCAAAGTCCTCAGGTGTTATTTATACGAATTTTAAATTTTACAAACTTAGACGTTTTTATACTTAAGGTTAGGTACGAGAGAACTTAAAATTTACTGACAGGGCGTAGAGAGCCTTGTGTGTGTGTGTGTGTTCGCGCGCGCGCGTGTGTGTGTATGTGCATGTTGATTCTAGGAAATATTATCTTATGAGCTATGCTTCAGTTGTGGAAATTCCACAATAAGATATGAGAGAGAGAGAGAGAGAGAGAGAGAGAGAGAGAGAGAGAGAGAGAGAGAGATTGAATGAATAAAAAGATAAGAAATAATAAATTTAATAATAAAAAAATATATAATACGATTAGGCCTAACAAGAATTCAATTTTTATAGCGAATAAAAATACTTCGTATAATAAAGTGATATTTTCCTAATCAAAATATATATATATATTTTTTTTTTTTCATTTATTTCGCTCTATGTCGAAGCCTGAGCTAAGAAACTTGCTGTTGGGCCATTTACGAAATAACTTATTCAGTAATGCACACATACACACACGCACACACTAACACGTACATGTGAGTATTAATAATTTGAAAGAAATCGATGCACATTACAAATTAAAGTGAAATGTTGAATAAATATTCCAATTTTACGTCACGGACTCTTTTCTACCAAGGGCTAGGACGGTTGCCTTCTTGGGAAGGACTTGTTTTGGCATATTTAATCGTTACCCTGAGTGCATGCCCTTGCTAACCTCAGACCGTGACGGGGCGCGAACCCTCGACCTGACGCCTCAGAGTCGCGGACGCTACCGCTTGAGCCACGGTGATAAATATTGTATAATAATTCTCTCAATCCTTTTCTTACTGTTATATATACCCTCTGTTTTAAGCTAAGTCACGATTACCTTACGGAATGTTCAAGTCATCCGCCATAACTCTCATTCGATAGAAACTTCATTAAATTATTTGCTTTTTACGTAGAATGCCAAATCTCACAGAGTAATGAATGTGCGGTATTCTACATAAACCGGATGTCATATTTTGTATATCATATTTATTTTGTATTCTTTGTTGAGAGTTCTGTGATGTTTATTTTGAATTTGTGTGTATATTTTACGGGTGTTTCTTGGAAAACGCTGAGTTTTTTTTAAATATATATATATATATATATATATATATATATATATATATATATATATATATATATATATATATATATATATATATATATATATATAATTTTTTTTTCTGACCTTCCCAAGGCCTTGAACCACTTAAGACCTGACTTATGCCTGCTAGATTTTGCAAGACTTAACTTCATTATATAAGATTAGACTCATACGTGGTTATTGCAGGAAGAATATATTGTGTCTATTTCTAGTAAGGTCTCGTGATTTTTGGATATTCGCCCTTTCATAATCACAGCGTCGTTTCAGGATAATTAATTTCATTTATTATTATTATTATTATTATTATTATTATTGTTAGTAAATATATTTTTTTCCTAAAAGGAAGAATTTAGGCTAGTTTTCAGAACACATGATAATGTCTATATTTATTAAAAATTCTCTAGCAAATATTTTTTTATATTGAAAGAAGCTAAATTAGATTATTAATTATTATTATTATTATTATTATTATTATTATTATTATTATTATTATTATTATTATAATATTATTATTAAATGGATATCACGTAGCTCTCATCGTGTTGTGAAGCACTTAGCATGGAGTTCAAGACCAGTACATGTGTATGCAAATATATCTTTCTTACCACGTGATAGAAAACGTTTATTTATTTTGTTTAACAATGAGAAAACTAAGTTTTCTTTTGTCAAGCAATTCCACAATGTATTAGTTCAAAGGCATAAAATTGACCACTAACTGCACCACTGACGACCTTTTTGGGAACCAGTATTGAACAGGTATCAAATCTTGTTCCAGATCAGAGGAAAAGAGTTTATGGTCGTATTTTTAAAAGGATTTTGTATATCAGAAGGCTTAGCATTGTTTACTAATAGCGAATCTGGTATACATATCTTGTTCCAGCTCAGAGGAAAATAGTTTATGGTCTTATATTAAAAGGATTTTGTATATCAGAAGGCTTAGCATTGTGCACTAAGAGCGAATATGGTCATTGATAATTTAGTTTTGCTTTTTTTTTTTAGCACTAGAATTATAGTATGTTCAATTGGTACATGTTTCATTGGCTTTGCACAGTTTTAAATCAATTAAAAGTTGGTTTCCACGAACGAATTTATGTTTTATTTATAGCAGTAAGCTTTATTCGTTGTAAAATATGTTGTTTATGACGATTTATTATCCTAGAAACGTTGTAAATATATAGTTCCTCTGTTTGGTTTCAACTTTAAATCAACTTTGTTGACATGTTTTTTATTTTTTATTATCCTTGTCTTATTCTTCTCCGAAACGCTTCTTCTTCTGCTAATTTCTCTCATCTATCTATTTCCCAGTATTTACAGACTTGGAACTCCTTCTAACTAACTGACTTTACTACTAAATAAATTATCAAAAATTTTTCTATATAACCTTTTGTCTTGACCCTCTGAGAAACGTGTCTCTTACTTCTAAGTTCTGTCATACAACTTTTCCCAATAATTTTACTTGGAATATTCTTCTCATTGTTTACAATATTTACTTATACAGATCTTATAAGTTTTGCCTCTTATTTTGACCTTATTACAATTTCCATCAGTTTGTTTGTCTGGTATTTTCCCCGAATTCCCCAAAATCACTCTACAACATATCTAATCAAAGATCGTGTACAAAATTGTAATATACCTATCTATCTATCTATCCATCTATCTATCTATCTGTCTATCTATCTATCTATCTATCTATCAATATATATATATATATATATATATATATATATATATATATATATATATATATATATATATATATATATATATATATATATATATATATATATATATATATGCAATTCAGTTATTTTTTGTGTATCCTATGTGAAAGGATCTTTAAGCCGTCTGGAATAGTCTCCCATTTAAGCTCCTTCTGTATAATTAATCCTCTTGTGTTTTATCTTTTACAGTGCGGACATTGCCCTCATTGGGCTTGCTGTGATGGGACAGAACCTTATTCTGAATATGAACGACAATGGATGGGTTGTGTGTGCCTACAACAGAACCACAGAAAAAGTCGACCATTTTCTGGAAAATGAAGCCAAGGGTACCAAAGTCGTCGGTGCGCATTCACTACAAGAAATGGTAGCCAAATTGAAAAAGCCCAGAAGAGTCATGATGCTGGTCAAAGGTAATGATATCAATGTTGTTGTTATTATTATTATTATTTTCATTTACTATATTTCAAAGTTTGCTACAATTTTATAAGGATTGTTTTCCCTTGAATCACTCTTAGTCTTTTGGTATATGTAAGGCATCACTTCGATGTTTCTGTGACGGTTGAGTTTTGCTTGAACTTATGAGGAAGCGTCCACGACTCTGAGGCGTCAGGTTGAGGGTTCGCGCCCCTTCATGGTCTGAGGTTAGCAAGGGCATGCACTCATGGTAACGATTACATCTGCCAAAACAAGTCCTTTGCAAGAAGGTAACCGTCCTAGCCCTTAGTAGAAAAGGGAGTCCATGACGTAAAACCGGAACAACAACAACAAACCATGTCTTATATATATGAGATACATTATCATATCTTGTGTCATTTTTTAACAATCCCTCTTCAGTCTAGCTTTTTCTTTTCCTTCATAATATATTTTGCTTATAGCTTTACTTTTATTTTCATAGTGTAGACATAGAAGGCTACCTCTGTTGAATATTGTGTTATACAGTACTTTGCTGTGGCTCTAACGTCCCTTATTTTTCTTCTTTTCAGCTGGAGCTGCTGTAGATAGCTTCATAGAGAAACTGATTCCATTGTTAGACAAAGGCGATATCATTATTGATGGAGGAAACTCAGAATATCAGGATACACAGAGAAGGTATGGTCATAAATGTACTGTACATGGTATGTACAGGTAAATTATAACTTTCTATGGCATAATCAGGTGATTTATTTGTACCTGTAGCAACCTTACCTGAAGTAGATATTAAATCTGGCGCCAGGGATTGGAAGTTTATTGAGAAATACAATATTTAGACTCCTTGCAATTCTGGTTTTTGCCCTAGCATTTTGCATCATCTAATATCAGTCTGGTAAGGTCCTACCTTCTTTAATATCCCAGCTGAGTTCATTCACCTAATTTCAAGGGGTCCGTATCTCTTATATCATGTGTTTAAAGAAACTAACTGGGTTATGTTTACTGCATATATTTACTTTGTTGCGGTATCATTTAATATGATATGTAGCTTATATTAGTCCGCTTGAGAGTTCATTTTAATTTGAATATGTATATTTTCCTTAACATATGAACAATGAAATTGGGCAGTGAAATTACCTTGACCTGTCATTTTTCAGATGCCACCAACTTGCAGAGAGAGGGCTCTTTTATATTGGCTCTGGAGTGTCTGGTGGGGAAGAAGGCGCTCGTTATGGTCCTTCCCTTATGCCTGGCGGACATAGGGAAGCTTGGCCATACGTCAAAGATATATTTCAAGTAAGTGTTGTAAGGCAAAAGGTAGTTTCCATCAAAGTGATAAGAACGTCCTCTGCCTCCCATACTTCATTCTGTCTCTTGCTCATATTTTATGGCTGTGGGTGGCTTTTGTTTAAGTGAGGAGTTGAGTGTTCTCTTCCTACCTTTGCTCATTCTCTTTTCCACTAAATGTTCTTTTCTGCTACTGTAGCAGGCAGCGAGAATATTGCCTCTGTGTTCTCCTGCTTGTTATAAAATTTGACCACATTAGGCAAAGCGTTGGAACTGGAAAGCTCCTCATGTTGTACTTTCCTCATATGTATGAATTTATGTTGGGCTTTAACTAGGCCACTCCCCATACAAGGGGGTCGCCCTCACTCTATGTATGTAGAAGTTTTAATTATTCTTGGATTACTAGAAAATATTTACATTTGCTTCATTGTAAGTTTTTAGTGTATGAGAAGTATTAGTTGTATCATAAAACTGATAAGTCTTATTACCTTAACAAGAGAGACCTTTCTTTTCTTTCATCTTCAATATAATTAATCTTTAAATAGTAGTTTGGTCTATACTAAAAGCTCAGATATATTTAGGTGTACGAAGCAGTTGTAGAAATCATCATTATTAGTGTTACAGTATGCAATCCACATATTTGTTGTCCAGACTGAAATGTATATACGTACATATATACATATGGTAAAGTGTGAATCTCTTATTTTAAATAGAGTATATGTGCAAAATCCAATGATGAGCCTTGCTGCGATTGGGTAGGTGAGGATGGAGCTGGACATTATGTTAAAATGGTTCACAATGGTATCGAGTACGGAGACATGCAGCTTATTTGCGAGGCCTACCATCTCATGAAATCTGCTTTGGGAATGGACACCGACGATATGAGTAGCGTAAGTAATCCTTTTCCTTACATTTCCTAAGAATATTATTGTGTTTATTTGACCTTTATCAATTACTTTTCCCCTCTGTTATGTATGCACTGAAGATTTGAAGATCTTATAGCCTCTTTTCACTTCCAGTAATTTTTTTGTATCCACTTGGTCTTGTTTTCATATTACCATTTTATTAATTCCTTTAAGATTTTTTTTTTATATTTTGTTAAATAAGTGCTAATGATGAAGTTGGATAGTCTAAAGAGTAGTGATTATGGTTATACATGATCTCTTGCTAAATACTGCAGTATTAACTTACATTATTTTTACTTTTAGGTTTTTAATGAGTGGAACAAGGGTGAACTCGATTCCTTCTTAATTGAAATTACAGCTAATATTTTGAAGTTCAAGGATTCAGATGGTCAGTTGTTCATATTTTGTGCATATGGCTGTTGGTAAATCTGTGTTTCTCATGTTGATAATATTCTGCTATGACAATTTACGTTGTTGTTTATCATAAACTGTATTAATACTGTGTACTATTTTGAAACTGCAATATAACCTTGATAATTCTTCTGGAATATTTACTACTTTAAAGTGTAATATAATCCTAGAGGTAAAAATATTGATTCTTTGTTATATATATTTAACAGGTGAACCCCTTGTTGAAAAAATACGTGATGCTGCTGGGCAGAAAGGAACTGGCAAATGGACTGCCATATCTGGTTTGGATTATGGTACGCCCACCACTCTTATCGCTGAATCTGTGTTTGCTCGCTGTCTATCATCCCTCAAGGTTTGCCTCGTGCTGAATTATTCTATTTATATAAATACATACACACATGCCTCATTCCCCCTTGTAAGGGGGGTGGCCAAGACAAGAAACACGCATTCACCACAATCCACACATACCTCAACCATGCCTCTCAGTTTTCGTGAAAGTCGTAGAAAGGACTTTTTTTTTTGCCTTTAAATAACCCAAAGCTCAAAAATATACCATATCACTATAGAGCTCATGCAACCAATGAACTTTCTGAGTGATAATCGTTATCAAATGAAGGATGTTGCGTAAGCAGAGAAGAGCAGTATAAGCTACCGTATGTAGCAAGATTTGAGACCTCATGGGTAACAAGCACTGTATTCACTGAGTTACTGAAGTATTTTCTACTCTGCTTTGTATACCAAAAATTTATGTTAATCACATTATTTTTGTTTCTGTATATTATTATTTTTGGTTTTTATGTATTGGTATTTTTGTTATTGTTTCTCTCAGAAAATAGCCATGTAGCCACAAGTAATAAGAGAACTGAGGTAGTAATGTATGATCATACCCAGGCAATTTTTACCCGTTCAGTTATTCTTTAATTTCAGTTGTTGCCATCCTGCTAGCTATTGTGGGACATGGCATCATATAGAAAAGAAAAAAAGTATAGCTGAATGAACTTTTCCACTATTGGTCACTATTCTCGGTGATGTTAACTTTAGTAAGCATTCACCAATTTCTTACTAGGTAATATATACAAATATGATTTTCCTCGACAGGATGAGCGAATCAAAGCTAGTAATGTTCTTGAAGGACCGGAAGGTACTACTTATAATGGAGATAAAAAGGACTTTGTCGAAAATATCAGAAAGGTGAGTTTATGCAGTATTGTGTAACTTAGCAAAGGTGGTTTATGTAAAAGTTTTAGTAATTAGTTCCATGACCACCTTAGGAGTCCGTAAGTTTTCATTGCTTGAATATGTAGAAAATTGAATAGAAATTTTATTTTTTACTATCATTAGAGTTGATACAATGGTTGTTTACGTATTTACTAATTCATCAATTGTGGCTAATGCTAGTCCAGTACATATTTATGTAAATGCCTGTAATGATGACAAATTTATTCAAATACGTAAGGAATGGTACTTGATATATGTTTTGAGTTCAGTACATTACACCAGACTTAACGTGTAATAGATTACAGAGCTGATAAATATAAATATAATATTAAAATGACTATTCTTCACTTCACACAATATATCTTACACAATGAATGAAGAGAAAAATTTCCTTCAGTTCCCCTTTCTGGAGTAATAAAGTTTTTCTCCTGTTTAGTTTGTTGTCTTGGCCCAGGTTTAGGGTACTTAGTAAAGAAGGCAAGAAACCAGAAGAGGATTTATAGGTTAGGTATACCAAGAATTTGAACAAGTCGTTGGTCAAGAAGATGGAAGGACATGGTGTGTGAAATCCCGTTCAGTAGAGGTCTTGACCTCTGAGTGTTAGAGGGGTGGATGGCATGCAAAGACGTGGAGAGACTTGAACAAACAAGTGAAAATTAACTTGTGATGGATCCAGGGCAAATTGGGGAAGCCTTTAGCTTCGTTCTGGAGTTAAAAATTGACACTAACTTGATCTTGTAGTATATATATTGCTTGCCGAAGTGGAACTGTGAACATAGGTTTGTGAATTCAGAGATAAAAAACAAGTTGGTTATACTCTGCCTGTATTTGGATATTAAGCATCTGTACAGTAACAGTACTATTATGTGTTCTGTCATTTTCAGGCTTTATATGCCAGCAAAATTGTGTCTTATGCTCAGGGATTCATGTTGCTTAGGGAAGCTGCTGCCAAATTTGGATGGAATCTTAATTATGGTGGAATTGCTCTTATGTGGAGAGGTGGATGCATTATTAGAAGGTAAGGATGCCAGGTTACCCAGGGATTCTTGGAGTTTTCCTATGCCTTAATGCTTCATTGGAGGAAAATATAATTGTAACACTTCCACCCTATTTAGTCAACTGTATACGCACACAGGCAAACGCTAATGTGCATGTAGAATAAAAAAAGAAGAGAGAATGAAATATGGGAGGCAGAGACCACTTGACGCCTTTTGTGGGTAGAACAAGATCATCTCACAGAGGAATATTTTTTCAATAACTCTGTACTAACTTGCAGATATTTTTAGTATATTCTGTATGTTTTTATATTGTTTTACATGTTAATTATGTTTATAGAGCATACAATATAAGCAGCAGATATGCTATTTTGCTCTTGAAAGCTCAAAGCATTCTAATAATGCACTTTTACATCCTCAGTGTGTTCCTTGGTAAAATCAAAGAGGCCTTTGATAAGAACCCACATCTTACAAACCTCTTGCTGGATGATTTCTTCAAAAATGCCGTAGGGAGATGTCAAGCAGGCTGGAGACAAGTCGTAGCGCAGGGGGTACTACTCGGCATACCCACTCCAGCTCTTTCTTCGGCTCTATCATTTTATGATGGATACCGATCTGCTAAGCTACCTGCAAACCTCATTCAGGTGAGATACGCTGCAAGAAATTATTTTAATTTCAGGTTTGTTAAGAGGTGTCTGTGCCAAAAGATCGCAGGAATTTTTTACTTTTGTGTCTAAGGTAAAAGATAGAGATATATTTATATTTTCTTGCTACTTTATGTATTGTATACCATTATTTTTTGTTAATGTAACATTATCCTTTGTTCTGTTTGCTTCAGATTATTGTATAGCCTTTTATTATATGTAAAAAGGTATCCTCACAAGTAAATGACTTGAAATATGTATCCATACTTGCAGACATACCATGTATTTTATGTAATTATAGTAAAGACAGTATATGTCTTTTACTTGTGGCCTGTGGAGATATGTCAGCTTTATGCTCTAATTAATGACTTTTTTTTTATTTTACTTTTTTGAGTTCTTTGTGTACTTACTTTGTGCATGATACTGTACTGTTATTCCTTTGTATGACTTTTTACCCAGAGACTTAGAATATCAGCAATTTATTTTGTGTTTCCATTTGTTTTTTTAGGCACAGCGAGACTATTTTGGTGCTCATACGTATGAATTGGCTGAGGCTCCTGGCAAGTTCCATCATACCAACTGGACTGGCACTGGTGGAAACGTGTCTGCCTCCACCTATGCTGTATAAGTAACTGAGGGACACATTGAGTACTTTTATATCATTGATTCTAATTTTTTGTAACTCCAAATTTGAGGATTGGCTACGAATTTTGCTTTAACATTCCCAGAAAACTATATTAATCCTAGGATAATTCAATACAAAAAGTATATTCATCTTTTTTTTTCTTTATAAGTAAGATCATTTTTCATTTAGAGTACATCCTTTGGACAGTATTTTGACATTAGTATCATCACTCTATAGGAGCATTGTTCAATATAGTGTACAGTATTACAGTACATATTATCTTAATATTCAAAAAGATAATCAAATGCGTTTAAAGAAATTGGTTATCATTTTATTTAATATTATCGACAATTAATGGTATATTATTATTATTATTATATTTTACAGATCATAGTATCTTTATACTCCTTGTCACAGGGGAAAGGAATAATACCTCTGTTTGAGATGCAAGTCAAAAGAGGTGACAAGAGTGCTCGGGGATGGTGGATTTAACAATTCTTCCCTCCCTGAATTTGCTCTATTCTGTCATAAAATGACCAAGGGATGAGCAAGTGTAGGATACAATGCAGCATTTTGCCATATGCCTTGTGTTACGATTTTCGCTACCTTAATAGCTTATGCATATAGTTGAAAAAGGATATTTTTATAATTATCCCTGATATATGAAGCTTTCCTTTTATTTCCTATACAGTACAGTATTTCTTTCTTCACTGAATAATAACTGTAAGCAATTATGCTTGGCAGGATATTATAAAGTTCTGCTTTATTCTGACAGAATTGTGGCAAACTTGTTAGTTTTTACAGAACATGGTATCATGTGTAAGAAGAAAAATATAATTATGATTACTACCCAAAACCATCTCTTTGGGGATGGGCTCAGCCTTGTTCTGTACTCGTCATGCCTTTGCCTAACTAAAAATGAAAAGAGATATGCAAACAGGTAATTTTCTATTATTTTTTTCCACCCCACTGACTTAGGCAGAATTAGGACGTTATATATGATTATATTAGACTATATTCATATTTTGTGTGTTTTGTAGAAGGTTACCTCAATTGATATGGCAGAGTAGGGCTGACAAACCCTTTCCACCCCACTGACTTTGGCAGAATTAGGACGTTATATATGATTATGTTAGACTATATTCATATTTTGTGTATTTTGTAGAAGGTTACTTCAATTGATATGGCAGTGTAGGGCTGACATACCCTTCCAAATCAGATTTCTTTTACAAAACAACTGTTAAAAAAGGTGGGGATGGGTATGTATGATGTAGTCCAGCAAAATCCGTTCTTCTGTTACAGCTGTGGCCACCATAGTATTTTCTGAAAGATATTGCTGCATTAGTAAAACATAGATGTTTCATAGTTATTTAACCCACCACGTTGACCACAAAGAAGGACACTGCGCGATAAAATCACTGTCATTATCAAAATAATTTCTGTGATTGTGGTATTAAAAGCATTCCGTCTCTATTACAGATGTATCTCAAATATTACATATATTTTGCACTTTCTTTGTGAATCTGTGATTCAGTCATTCCATACATATAAATGCATTTAGGTATTGTCCTTTAGTTTTTAAGGTACTGTTTGCATATAACGAAATTATGTAAGTTCTAAACTTCTAAAAACAAAAGAAAGTTTCCATAAGGTACTACACCTTGTTTACTGAAACTAATTTACTATTTATTGGTATGGTCATTGTATTTTAGCCTGTTTGCTTCTGATATGAAATATCAATCATGTGAAGTGAAAGGAAAAGTTTTAGAAAAAATAAGTTTTAATTTTGTATTTATTAATTCTGATGTATTTTGTTATTATTCAGTTCTATTCTATATACATGATCCATTTTTCCCCTTATAAGGGGAGAGGCTGAGTCAGTGCAAAATACTCTGAGTCTTTGGGAAGAGAAAATTCAGAGGAGGGGATCCCCAGTCTCCTCGGTCCGCCCCATGTAGTTGACTCTGACGACACGCAGGGGAAGACAGTAGTAGTATTGTGTTATACCTTTTGTAAATTGAACTCTTGGTGTATGTATCGATAGATTAGTATCCAGAATATTTTTGTGTCTGTTTAGAGTACTGTAAAATTTGTACAATATAAAGAAATATCTATATTATAGCAATACATGTTATATTGATTGTAAATTTTGTGATATACTTCTGACAGAATCCTATTATATTCTATATTATGAGTTTAGATTTTTGAACATTTAAGAAAATTGTAGTAATTGTATATACAACTTTGATAAAGCACTGATTATTGACTTGACTTTTTCATATTTGTATTATAAGATATGGCCTTTTAGCTCAATGAGGTTCTGCATCGTTAATTTATTTTATAATGTCTTTCAAGTATGATTTTATTCGAGTGTATTGGTTATACATACTAGTTATTACATTCGTATATGATCTAGACCAATTTTGCAGTGTAAGGCTTTGGTTTTCAAGCTAATGTATTCAGTCCAAATTGACTTTGAAGTCATATTCCTTTTACTTGTAGTGTGTAAACACGGTCTTTGTTGAACACAAGAGTTCTCTGCATAGCTTCATAGAGTAATTTTCTCTATAAATGGATAATGATATTGAAGTTGCATATTATTTAATATACCCAATGAACTATTTTCTTTGCTTTTCATATATCTTGCTCTTTTATGACTCATGATTTTCAAGAGCAGTATTTCAAGTTATATTTTTGTAATTTTACCCTATCAGAAAAGAATCCAAAAATATTGTAAGTACAGTACTAACTAGTATTCCTTCGTATTTTAGTTTGATGTCTTGAGGCCTTAGATTTTGAAGTCTATGGGAATTAAATTTTATAGTTTTCTGTATTTACTTTTATCTCTTAAATACAGTATGTGTATTTGTACTGATGAGGAAATAAAAAAATATTAAGTTAGCTTATGTATTTTCAGTGTCAGAAACATGCTGAGAAGCTCATGTGGGAATATTGTTGCCATTGAATAAATATACTTCCTCCTCATTTGAAGTATTAGATATTGTAGCAATAGCTGTCCTCTATACAGTCAGAAGTTGTTATATTCAGTAAAGCTTCCTCTGTTTGGTACAGTGGAGATACTTAACCTGCTTTTTCTTCCATAATTAGCCGATGTAAATGATCGATTTTACATCACGGACTCCCTTTTTCTACAGAGGGCAAGGACGGTGCCTTCTTGCGAAGGACTTTGGTTTTGGCTAGTTTGACCATTACCATGTGGCGCGCCGCGAACCCCCAAGCATGTCGAATCAAAGTTAGGAGTGTTGCCACGTGGCCGATTGATTGATGTAAGTGCTAGGTTATTAATGACCAGGTGCCATCTTTCTCTAAAAATATATAAAGCTGGCAGATCTTGGAAGCCTCCTAGGGATATGGAATATACAGCAAAAATATATTTTCTAGAAACTTCATTCATCTTTAAAAAGGAAGCATTTATTTTCTTGTGCAGAGCATGAAGTTGACACAGCATGGGACAGGTATCTAGATAGGAAATACTGTGTCAGCACTGATTTATTTGGATATCTGTTGATCACAAATGCAAAATTGATCCTTTATGACATATCCCTAGTGCCCGGGGGGGGGGGGCTTACAATAATATGCCCTCCATATCATCAGAGGTAAACCACTAACAAATGATGATAGCTTTTCAAGCACTTCACATTGGGGGCAGACCACATTAGGAAGTATGTATATCATACAATCTAGTATTATCCAACAAAAGTGTCAGAAATCTGACCAGCTTCAGACTGTATATATATCAAAATGTTCCCTGAATTACTGTATATACTTTCAGAATAGGCTCTGCACTGTATTGTACTGTTCCTCTCTTGATGTCATTAATATACACGACTGACATGGTAATGTTATGTGAAAGGGTTCATTTCCAAAGGTATCAAACCAGAGTCGATAAGGAAAGTCATTATCAGAGTTGTTAACCATTCTGAGGAGTAATATTACAAGAGCATAAATAGTGTGGTACGAGTGATTTGCTCTAATTTTGCTTAAGGTATTCTGTATGAAACACTTCTATCTCCTCAGGGTTTCAGTGTGTATCAGCAGCATAAGAATGAAGTTTTGCAGAGGTGTTTTTTTTTTTTTTTTTCTTCACAGTAAAAATTATAACAGCCTATCAGTGCACAAAAGGACAAGCATGAAAGGGCATAATAGACTTTACTTAAGGAAGCTTCTTTTTCTTCAAATATATACTTTTACCTCCCGATGAGTTGCTATACACTGAAAAACTAAAACTAGTGAACAGTAAATTATGTATTCGCTTCTAAAATGGGGTGAACTAATTTAATTTAACCTCTGCAACCCTAAGAATATAATAAAATTTAACGATTTTTTTTTAACCCGGGGGAGTGATACTATGCATATACTGTATACATTTTAACTAGATTATATTGGAAAGCACTGAGAATATGGACATCAGTCGCTAAACATATTTGGTAAATTTTTACAACTGCACCCAGCTCAATTTGGAGGTGAAACTTATATTTTTCTATGGATTCTGATGTGTTTTGAATGAATATGACTTTGAAAACAAAAAATGTAAGCTAACCTAGCTTAAAACTAATAATTTACATTATACTTCTATAGTTTTTATGTATTGGAATGAATGTGACCCTGAAAACTCGTAAATTACTAAATTCTATGTTGGAATAAGTTACCATATATTTTCCGACGATTTTTAAGGTCATATTCATTCAAGACACATCAGAAACCATAGGAAAAATATAACTTTAACTCTCAAATTGAGAAAGGGAAAATTGGTTAGAAAAAATACTTACATCACAATCTGCTTGTTTGAATCTTGGCAATAATTGGTCAAAATATGTAACGATTGGTTAATGCAATCAGATTAAGAAAATAGCAGAGCTCCTATGAATTTATATATGGTAATATATTAATACATGGAAATTCACCAGGAGCTAGGGATTTTAATACCCTCAAAATCTGTTGACCATTTCTTCAAATGCTATAACAGCTATTAGGTTAGAAGTACAGTAATGGTAAAAAAAATTCATATAATTTTCTAGTAAAGTGTAAACAAAATGGTTTCGAAGGACAAGAGTATCACAGCTTAGTACTGATTTTTTTTATTATTCATTTTGTTTACTTACATATATGGGGCGCCATTTCAATAAATGAGTTAAATCCGTCTTTTTTTCCTAGTATGTGCAGGACACGAGCCCTAAGTCAGCCATCAGAGGAAAGTAAAGGGAGGAATTACTACTGAGTTTGTTAACATTATAAATCTGTGCTTTAATGTTTTCTTTATAAAAACCATATGGTCGTGTATAAAATGTATGAAATACCGCAAGGATTATTTTGGCGCCCTTCATATGTTTTTAAAGCAGACGAGTGTTGTACTCCATGCGGCGAAGGACTTCCACTTTTCCGTTCTCAAAACTCCAGTTTATTTTTATCGAAACTGAGAGATGTGTTGAAACTTGGAAGTATTTGAAACAGTTATAAAGTATATAAAGAAAGAAATGTGAAACGGAAGTCTATTTTATCTAATATTCAGCGGTTAGAAATGAACAGAATGCCAAACGGTGAGTAAAATAGAAATGCTTTCGCCATAATCTTGTCTTCGATGTTTGTTTTATTCACCGATTTTAATTTTGGACTTAGTTTTTTTTTTTATTATTTGTTTCCATTTGTTTAGAATTATTCTGATTATTTTATTCCTTGGAAATCGTTGTTTTTATTATTGCCAATGTTGAACAACAGTTAGGCCATAGAAGGGGTCCCTAAAACGACTCTTAACCCGGTATTCAATTATCGTCTACACCATACATCAAATCTATGCATCTAATAAGACATCCAGGTATCGTATTGTCTAAGCTACAAATTCTATTACACAGTTGGTCTCCTTGTCAACTAAGGAGGGATGCGTTTTGTCCGATGTCTGTTTTTCATAGAACCGTGGTACCTTAATACATCCTATGTGTCTTATATATAAATGATGTAGTAACAATATCTTGCTCATTTTTTGTTAGTTAGCTAGACACACACACACACACAAATGGATGTTATAAACGCACCTGGATGCAAAACAGACCCATTCAAAAATAAGGCATGAGTGCTCTAGACAATCGTTTGACGATCATCGTTGAGCGATAATCGCACCGAGCAAAACGTACCTTTAGGAAGCGTATCTGTCTTTACTTTTTTTTTTATGATTGTGACACCAGAACGGGCCAAATAATAATAATAATAATAATAATAAAAAAAGCCCTCACCAGGTCTGGGCACGAAGAATACATAAAATAAAGAGAAACAGAAATGGAGAGTGTAATGACTTGTCAGATGTGAAGGGATAATATGAGGTGTGTAACGAATATCCAAGAATATTCAGTGTTGATGTAGGGCATAGAAAAAGAACCGTAACTGAGGGAAGACTTAACATCGAACTGTCCTGGACAGCCTTCGGCATTTATACGCATTTCAGGAATCAAATCTGCCAATATTCTCTTTAATTTCACCACATATTTACATAAATACGGTATATGTATGTATGTACATGATATTTTTCTTTATATGAGCAGTACTCGTTATATGTTCATTGTCATAAAGTGTCATTGACCATTTTCGTCCATTTCCCCTCAAATACCCCCACACCCATTATCTCCCCTCCCCTAGTGATAACACCCTGAATAGTGCTAAGAGAGCTCTCTCGAAGCCCTCACTTGTTCCCCTTCCCCCCCCCCCTCCAGCCAAGAATAAAAAAAAAATACTAACCCCAATATAAATCCACGAAATAAATATAACTGACATTTTTACACAAGAATTTCAATAATATTATCACCACTTAGTAGCTGATAAGGATAAAGCGATGTAATCCAGAAAAAAACTAGATTCTACTAGATAATAACATGCATGATCATTTAAGCGGAAACTAGTTGTTCTCGTATAAGTTTCCGTTGATTATTCCCTTGGGAAAAGGAGTTAAATAGAGCAAAATAAAATGACTCGAGTACGTATCGAAAGCAGAATATATTCTCATAAATTAATTAAGACATAGTGAGATATCCTTAGTTAACTTGAAACTCGCTCGTCAAGTACTTGTCTATAACAGGTATCCTTAGTTAACTTGAAACTCACTCGTCAAATACTTGTCTATTGTTCCGGTTTTACGTCACGGACTCCCTTTTCTACCAAGGGCTAGAAGGTTGCTTTCTTGCGGAGGACTTGTTTTGGCAGATGTAATCATTACACTGAGTGCATGCCCTTGTTAACCTCGGACCGTGACGGGGCGCGAACCCTCGACCTGACGCCTCAGAGTCGCGGACGCTACCACTTGAGCCACGGTGACTACCGTCAAATACTTGTCCATAACAGGCACATTCACGAGGAGAATTTCCAAGTAATACTTATCTATCTAAAGAGGTTGATGAGGACCGTGTTTTATCAGTGCCCTTATCAAGAACGAACATATGGTCAAGACTCGTGACTACTTCAGATTGTCTTCTATGTCCTTTGTTTATCGTAATCTTATCGCTGAAACAAGTCCCACACAATTACCCACACATGGCACCGGTACTGGTTTTTATTTACGTGTAAAGTAGGTAGTGTGTGTGTGTGTGTGTGTGTGTGTGTGTGTTTTTTTTTTTTTTTTTTTTTTTTTTTTTTTTTTTACTAACCTGATATATTTGTTTAATATAACTTAATTATTCATTGAAAATTTTGCTTAACTAAAGGATGAAATCTAATATGACTCAGTATATTTCATACATTCATATGTGAACATGGACTATGGAACGGACCGGAGTTGCAAATTTTGCCTGTACCATGGCACTTGATAATTAAATTTTCGTAAATTCTTTGTATATCTGTCGTTTCATTTTCTTATTGTTTTATCGAGTCCTATGTTAGAATACTAATGCTAACCTCTGGAAGCATCCCTATATCATCCCCGTTTTTAAGAGTGGAGATACTAATAATGTTGAAAATTATAGGCCAATCTCTCTTCTCAGCATTCTGTCTAAAATACTTGAGAAGGTAGTTGCCACCCAGTTAATAAATTTCCTTGAATCAAATTGTCTATTATGTGAAGAACAACACGGTTTTCGGCCTAAACTTTCGACCGAGACGGCCCTACTTAAAATTACTGATAAAATTTATAGTAATATTGAAAATAAGAAAATATCACTTTTATTATTGTTAGATTTGTCTAAAGCATTTGACAGTGTACACCATCAAATTCTAATGAGAAAACTTTCCAAAGTTCATGTTGACTCATTTTGGTTCGAAAATTATCTGAAAGATCGAATTCAATCAGTTCGAATGGGCTCGACTCTCTCTTCTTCTTTAGATATCAGTTTTGGCGTTCCTCAGGGTTCAATTTTGGGTCCTCTGCTTTTCCTAATATATGTTAATGATTTACCTCAATTTATAAGAGATTGCCTACTTGTTATGTATGCTGATGACACCCAGATTATGCTTACTGGTGACATTGATAGAATTCCTGAAATCTTAAAAAGGGCTGAAGATATATTAAACTGTGCCAAAAGTTATTTTAACAGTAATGGTCTTTTACTGAACGAAAATAAAACTAAATTTGTTATTTTTGGATCAAATCAATACCTGTCCCGCATTCCTGCTAACATCAGTATAAATTTCAACAATGTTTCACTCTTCCCATCTAATAAGGTTAAAAATCTAGGAGTTATTATGGACAGTACCATGACATTTAATTTTCATATCGATGAACTACATAAAAAAGTGAACGGGACCCTTATTTACTTGAACAGAGTCTATGAAAGATTCGAGCCTGATTGTAGGGTAATTGTAGTACAAACATTAATTTTAAGTATTCTCAACTACTGTCTGAGTGTTTGGGGTTCCACGACTAAGACCCAGATGTTACGAGTGAAAAGGCTCCAGAATTTTGCTGCAAGAGTTGCCATAGGGGGGGTGCATAAATATGATCACGTGACTCCCCTCTTTGAGAGATTGGGTTGGCTAAGGATGGACATGAAGTTCATATATAATATCTGTCTTTTAGTTTTTAAAATAAATCATGGAATATTACCGGAATGGCTCTTCTCATTGCCAACAGTTAATCAAGTGCGTATCAATAACGTCAACACCAGATATCAGAATTCTTTTTACGTGCCCAGAACTTCCACTGATATTGGGGCAAGAGCCTTAAATGTAATGGGCCCGAGACTTTGGAACTCTTTACCCGCAAACTTAAGAAGCTGCCAAACATTACCCTCACTTAAATCTCATCTTTTAAATCACCTACTTAATAAGTGATTTTAGTCTCATTATTATCCTCCCATTGGGTAGACGAAGTGTATGTATGCCTATTTTAATGTGTAAATATTTTGATTTTGTGCTTTGCAAATTTCATTTGTTTTATTTTGACATTTTACATTGTAATTTGTAATTAGATTAATTATCATGTAATAGCCATTTTTGATGGAATAAAATTTTTGACTTTGACTTTGACCCCATTCATCCTCTTGTATATGGATTGGATTCGGTTTTATGTCACGAACTCCCTTTTCTACTAAGGGCTAGGACGGTTGCCTTCTTACTAAGGACTTGTTTTGGCAGATGTAATCGTTACCCTGAGTGTATGCCCTTACTAACCTCAGTCCGTGACGGGGCGCGAACCCTCGACCTGCCGCCTCAGAGTCGCAGACGCTACCATTTTGCCACGGAGACTACTGTTCATCCTCGTTTATATATAAACGTTTATTGGTGCTCTGTTTAATATATGTTTACTTTAACACAACCCAACAGCTACATAATTGATATTATGATTACAGTATTCAGATATTTTTCATGCATTTTCAGTTGTGTTTGTATACTTCAATTTTAAGTTGGGATAAGGTTGGTTAGGTTAGTTACAGTAGTTAATTCCGGTAATAAAAATTGTCTGTTATATCAAGGGTAAATGCATTGTAAAATTTGATGTTTCATATTGTAGCAAGGAACCAATGCTATGTGTCATATTTATTCAGTCTTAATTCCCCAGCTCCAACCTGTCAACAATAGTAATATGATTGGGTCTTCAATGCTTCGACTATTCTTTCAACCTGTCCTCTTCCTAGTGTGTATCATTCTCCTCTTTCTGCCTTGTCCTTAATCTTCTACCTTTTCTTTGTCTTAACGTTTTCGTGGTGCCCGGGACTGATTAGGGCAATTCTCTGGCCTGTCCCGGTGTCACAAAAAAAAACTCCTTTTATTCGTTGATTTTTATGATTCGTAGCAAGAGTTTGAGTAATTAAAGTAAAATAAGATGAAATCATCATGGAAACGGTTTTTATTCCCAACAAACATGAATTTTTACCTTTTGATTCATATAATTTCAAGTACAAGTAGAAATAATTTGAATTATGGAGTGTTCAGTCCTTAGATTTTATCCTCTTAAAATTGGGTTCGCTAACCAAAACACACGAAAAAGGAGTCCATTAATTTTTGATTACCTAATTGTGTTTACGGGAAAGAGCCCAAAGCTCGTATCTTCCCGTCTCCTGATCGGTTCCATTTTTGTACTTAGTGATACTTATCATACCTGTCTCTAAAACTACTGATTGAGATAGCGTTAACTACCTTCTCGCTTAGCTAATTCCAATTATCAACTACTCTTACACTGAAAAAGTATTTCCTTACATCCTGCAAAGTTTTCTTGCGGACCCAGTCCGCAAGTTTTTTTTTTTTTTTATAAGGATAGATCCCAACGCCACTCTTTCTTTGCTCTGTTTGAGTATTTATTTTTATTCGTATAGGTTTCATTTGAGTACGTAAGCCCACTTTTTTTTTAAGAAATCGGAACCAAGATTCACGGCAAACATTGTCCTTGAGCGCATGTTCACTCTTGAAGCATGACGTAATAATAGACGATAGATACGCAGGTCTCGCTTAAACACGTTCGATATTGAGTTTCTGCATAAATTCTTTTCAGTTATTATTTCTAAGATACTTCTTCTTCTTCTTATTATTATTATTATTATTATTATTATTATTATTATTATTACTACTACTACTACAACTACTACTACTACTACTACTACTACTACTAGCACTTTACTACTAGTACTATTATTCTATTTATAAAAAATAAGGTGTTTCCTCATCTTCCTAGCTCGAATGAGTACTCGGTATAGCTAATAAATTTTAACGCAGTTAGAGCATGAAACAAAAATGTACTATTTTCAAACTACTACTACTACTACTACTGTTACAATATTATTGAAAGAAATATCATGTCGAGATCTGTTCCAATTTCGTGTTCAAAGTTGACTTGACAACTGGTTGTTTAAAAAAAAAAAAAACACACACACACAAGGGTTGAACTTGCGTAGGTGACGAAGACACCTTGTGAGGATGAGTACGTTTCCTGTTTACATATCTGCTTACATGGTTTGGCAATGATTCACTACATTTATGGTTACTGTAAACTTTTAAACGGACCTTTTTGAAGAATTGGGATCTGCTTTTAATGAATTTAATTTAAAAACAAAATATATTACGAATTAAATTTTAGCATCGGTGGGTGCCAAGAATATATTCTTTCCTTTGAGCTCGCATTCTCAAAGGCTCGAAAGAAAATAATTTTGAAATAATTAATCTATTTAGCTATTGTTTAATTATCGCTGGATCATTTTTCTCCCCGACAATAATAAGTAGGATCTTCCTTTATTTATAGTTTACTGTAAATATATTACTGTATAGTTTAACAGATTAACATACGTAGAATGTGTCTTTTTCAATCTACAGCTACATAATTACCCATGCGCAGTCTAAAATATCTCTCCTTTGTAACCTCTCTCGATATGAGAACAGCAATCAGAGATAATAGACTTTAATATTATTTATATTACATCGAATGGGAGGAGTGGTGCTTTTCACCACCTGTCACCAATTAGTCTAAACCACATTGAATGACGCAACGCCTGCGAAAAGGATATAGGTACCCAAACAATGGTAGAGAGATAGAGGAATTGATTGGTTTTACGTCACGGACTCCCTCTTCTACTTAGGGTTAGGACGGTGCCATCTTGCGAAGAACATTGGCTTCGAAAAGGATATATTATAGGTACCCAGACAATGGTAGAGAGATAGAGGAAGTGATCGGTTTTACGTCACGGACTCCCCTTTCTCCTTAGGGCTAGGACGGTGCCATCTTGCGAAGAACATTGGCTTCGAAAAGGATATATTATAGGTACCCAGACAATGGTAGAGAGATAGAGGAAGTGATCGGTTTTACGTCACGGACTCCCTCTCCTACTTAGGGCTAGGACGGTACCACCTTGCGAAGAACTTTGGTTTTGGCAAGTGCGATCGTTACCCTGAGTGAATGTCCTTTCAAACCTCAGACCTATTAGTTTTTGGCAAGTGCGACCGCTACACTGAGTGAAAGCCCTTTTTTACCCCCAGACCACTTTGTTTTTGGAAAGTGCTATCGTTATCCTGGGTGACTGCCCTTTAACCTCAGACCATTGGGGATCGCAAACCCACATCCTGACGAATCAAAGTCACGGGATTTACCACTCGGCCTCGGTGGCCACATAGAAATAGAGGGAGAGCTAACATACTATTTAAGCTATACAAATAGGGCAATGCAAAAGTAATGATACCGAGATAGAGAGAATGGTAAAAATATTGACTAGATAGTCATGATACAGGGTAAGGACGGAAATAATTTTGAGAGAGGGGGGGGGGGTTGCTGACCAATATCAGCGAAATGATAAAAGTTGAGTGTAGTGTTACAAATAATAGATAATATTTTTGGAAGTTGTTGTCGAACTGAGGAATTTTATTTGAATGTTTATCTTTAAGAACAGAGTGATACAGATTGGTTTTAGATAAAGGAATTTCCGAGAAATATCATTTAGATAATAAAAAGTTAATATGAAATATTTCCAAAATGAACTTAAAAATATAATAATAATAATAATAATAATAATGATGATGATGATGATGGTAATAATAATAATAATAGTAATAATAATAATAATAATAATAATAATAGTAATAATTGATTAAATTGTCTTTAGACAAGACGTCATGTTCCTCTGAGTCAACAGGGTGGCCATAACTGTCTTAAAGTACCGAGGTAGAAGTGGCTTCAACCTCAATTATGTATTCTAGTGTCCTCCTCAGCCACGTGTTTCTTGGCTAATGAAACGTGCAGGGAGGGGATTGCCAGTTCCCTTACCCCCAATATTCTCTCCCTTTCGGCTCAAGCGGTAGCGTCCGCGATTCTGAGTCGTCAGGTCGAGGGTTCGCGCCCCGTCACGGTCTGAGGTTAGCAAGGGCATGCACTCAGGGTAACGATTACATCTGCCAAAACGAGTCTTTCGCAAGAAGGCAACCGTTCTAGCCCTTAGTAGAAAAGGGAGTCCGTGACGTAAAACCGGAACAAACAAAATTCTATCCCTTTCAATAATGCTATCGCTAATTTAATATTAATAAAAATACTTATTATTATTATTATTATTATTATTATTATTATTATTATTATAATAATGACTAGATTTATAGCTGTGATGTAATCACTAAATACTGCATTCTTATCAAATGTGTTTTTATACTTAGTTTTTTTTATTAATAATCTCTCCATTATAATTTTACATGTACTTCCAATGAACTCATGCATTTTCATTGGACATTCTTTTCCTAGTTTCTTGTTTCTTGAGAGAGAGAGAGAGAGAGAGAGAGAGAGAGAGAGAGAGAGAGAGAGAGAGAGAGAGAGAGAGAGAGAACGTACCTGCCCGACTCAAGCAATTCTATTCACGTATCCAAACATTACGCAACCGAACATTATTAGAGAGAGAGAGAGAGAACTGTTCTGCCTGACTCAAGCAATTCTGTTCACGTACCATTGTGCAACCGAACAATAATAATAATAATTATTATTATTATTATTATTATTATTATTATTAATTTTATTTTGCTTCTACTTTACTACTACTACTTCTGTTACTACTACAATTCATGAGAGGTACTGGAAGGGCATATCCCCCCCTTATAGAAGCCCAAGAGGGTGTAAATCCTTATCCACTGAAACCTCACACATACAGCCTTTCAGCCCCGAGTCAAAACAACACTGGTGAGATACAGATATAGTGACCCCATATAAATATATGCAAAAAATAAAAGTTCTTTCAGTTGTGTATTTGAGCCAGAACTAACCCCCTAGTAGTAAAGAGGTTGGTGGGATTCAGCGACCCCATATGCACATGTGTAAAGGTGCTGAAAAAGATGTGCTCAAAACGAAAACTCTTCTGTTAATGTCTTTGAGCCATAACGAACCAGGCATCAGCCACCCGTTGTGATGCTACCGATAATAAAGTCACAGGTAACCTTAGGTTAGGTATCTTAGGTTAGGTTAGTTTTTTTATACCTGGATTCTGCCATGACAGCTCCATCGTCACCGAATATTGTGGAGTTTTCGTTGCACGTCTCTTATTATCCTTTAACATCCTACAAGTCACAACACTCCATAGCTTTCTTTCTCTTCTCTTTCTCATTATTATGTCTTCATCACTTCGACTATTCTTTCAGCCTGTCTTTTTCTTAATTGGTCAATGTTTTCTTGGTTCTCGGGTCAGATGAGGACACGTTTCATTGCCCGTCCCTGTGTCACACATCAAAAAGCCTCCAAAATTCTGTTTAGAGACAACTACCCCATATGAACAGGGGGGAAAGTTGCCGATAAAGTTGCTAGAATCGCTTTTTTCCGGTGATAACTTTGAGACAGAACCTTCCCTATAATCTCCAAGAGGCTGGAGATAAACAGCGATTACATATGAACATAGGAAAAGGCTCTGGTAGAGATGTGCTCAGAGAGATGGATGGATTCGGATTTACGTCACGAACTCCCTTTTCTACTAAGGGCTAGGACGGTTGCCTTCTTACGAAGGACTTGTTTTGGCAGATGTAATCGTTACCCTGAGTGTATGAATTTGGTTCTATCTGCAGCCTTTTATATCTAAGCTTATGACGAGTTGCTGTTGTGTTTCTAAGTTATTGTTGATTGTGTCAATGAACTGACAATACATCGTGTTTATATATTAACGATTATTTCCGGTGTTGTTGAGTCATACTGAATAGGGATACCAGTGATATGTCACGGATCTTTGTTTATTATTATTATTGTTATTATTATTATTATTATTATTATTATTATTATTATTATTATCATTATTATTATTAATATTATTATTATTGTTATTATTATTATTATCATTATTATTATTTTTATAATTATTATTAATATTATTATTATTATTATTATTGCTATCTCTTTTGACAGCGTTTATATAGGGTCTCTGCTTTTCACAAGCTTCATGAAGGCTTTTACTTATTTTGGGCCCAAAATTTAGCGGTTCCTTTTTCTGACACTTAGTCAGAGTAATAATAATAATAATAATAATAATAATAATAATAATAATAATAATAAATAATTCCAAAGTTTTACTTTCTACTGTCATAAACCTTGGACTTGCTGTATGACCTCTGTGGCTAAGTGCAATATGCTATGAACTCCTGATCTACTTGGTCCAAGGTTCGAATCCTGACAGTAAGAGGTAAAAATATAAATTTATATAATTCTTAATTGCATTTAGATATCATAGAGACAATAATAATAATGATAATAAAAAGAATGTTCCGGTTTTACGTCACGGACTCCCTTTTCTACCAAGGGCTAGGACGGTTGCCTTCTTGCGAAGGACTTGTTTTGGCAGATGTAATCGTTACCCTGAGTGTATGCCCTTGCTAACCTCAGACCGTGACGGGGCGCGAACCCTCTACCTGCCGCCTCAGAGTCGCGGACGCTACCGCTTGAGCCACGGCGACTACAACAACAATAATAATAATAATAATAGATGAAATGTTAGCTATGTTAAGCATATACTTTGTGAAAAACAGTACTGACTTTTTTCTGTCTGTCGTTTTCCTTTGTGTTACATTACCTCATCTCTGCTTTGTCCTTAACCTTTTTCTTTTCCTTCGTCTTGGTATTGTCTTTTGCCCGGGCCTTTATTGATGAGGGCAGTTTCTGCCTGTCCCGGTGTCACACTCTTAAAAAAAAAAAAAAAACTGCACAGTGCCAAAAGAGGCATTATAATCTCCGGGATATTTTCCCACCGGAAACATGTTTACGTCACGCTGACGTTAGCGGATTTTACGTTTATTTAAATTTTTGTTTTTATTTATTTTTTTAGTTTAGATGTCTTACTTTTATTTTCTTATTTCTTTTTTTTTTTCTTGGGATTCCCCTTTGTAGAAAGTTCACATATCTCGATTATCGCAAAATTTGTCGAGAGTCAAATGTCAAAGGTGATATATTTTAAGTTACTTCATTTTAAGATAAATTGTACTTTGTGTATACTTCTATCTGTCTGTACACCAGTCTAGCCCTCTGTCTATCCCTCAACATATCTGTCTACCTATACGACCTGTTTAGCCATGTTCTGTAGAGAAGGTCAGACTGTACGTCTCTGTATCCATCCATTAAGCTGTTTGGTTATTCCTCCTCACAAAATAGAAAAGGGAGTCCGTGACGTAAAACCGGAACAAAATTCTAGAAAGTTTGTTATTGTATATCTGCGATGATAGTTTTATTTTAAACATCTGCTAGATAAATTTATATTCATTATATGTAATATAGGAAAGATAATTGCACCAATTAAATATACTTGTTAAAAAATCACATGACTGCAATTATGACCTGGTTAAATTTCTTTGACCACTTGATACAGGAATAAAACTTCGTTCGTTCCGGTTTTACGTCACGGACTCCCTTTGTCTACTAAGGGCTAGAATGATTGCCTTCTTGCGAAGGACTTGTTTTGGCAGATGTAATCCTTACCCTGAGTGCATGCCCTTGCTAACCTCAGACCGTGACGGGGCGCGAACCCTCGACCTGACACTTCATATATATATATATATATATATATATATATATATATATATATATATATATATATATTAGGTGTCCATCAATTAAATTTTATTATTCTAGCTATTACGTAAGCCTGTATTTTGAAAGTTTCCTATGTTTACAGATCACTGTTATTTTTGTCTGCGAATCTACTTCCCTTCGCACGTGAATCTGTTGCATAAACATGTGTGTACATAAAGAATGTGTTATGATTATAATTAAGGAGTGTATATGAAGAATGTGTTATGAGTATAATTAAGGAGTGTATATGAAGAATGTGTAAGTGTATTATTAACTTACTTACATGCTTATTAAAGTGTTTAAATGCTGAAGAATCTTTTAAATGTATTATGAGTGTATGCATATGCTGAAGTATGTGTAAATGCACTATTTTAAGTGTGAATATGTTGAAGAATGTGTATTGTTAAGTGTGTGTATATGATGCAGAATATTATTATTATTATTATTATCATTTATTATTGTAGTCACCGTGGCTCAAGCGGTAGCGTCTGCGACTTTGAGGCGTCAGGT
>JAXCGZ010006308.1:2500-5000 GCA_037179515.1 Halocaridina rubra | reverse complement strand
AAACTGAGAGAATGAAAGTCTCACATCAATTAGGTTACATACTCAGTCCCCAATTCGAATGGTTATAATCTGGCATGTCATACCTGGACGCTCACAGTTCTTTGAAGGCATTCAAAGAATTAAAAAAAAAATCAAATGTGCTAGAAATTCAAATAATAGTTTTCTTTTAATCTATAATCTATCTTCTTTGCTGAGAGAAAAGTATATAATAGTATTATATTTCTATACCTGCCAGTAGAACTATTGTTATTATTATTATTATTATTATTATTATTATTATTATTATTATTATTATTATTATTATTATTATTATTATCATTATTATTACTATAATTATTATTATTATTATTATTATTATTATTATTATTATTATTATTATTATTATTATTATTATTATTATTATATTATTATTATTATTATTATTATTATTATTATTATTATTATTATTATTATTATTATTATTATTATTATTATTATTATTATTATTATAATCACCATTATTATTATTATTATTATTATTATTATTATTATTATTATTATTATTATTATTATTACTATTATTATAGAAATGATTACCTTCTTTGAATATAAAGTCTAAGTATTTTAATTTTGGAAAGCTATTAACGTGAGCTTATATAAAATAAATACTGCTTAGAGAGGAGAAAGTACCGAAAGAGAAAAAAAAATATTTACAATAATAAAAAAATAGTATATATTAAACTACTGTTTACATTTCTGCTTATGAACTTACAAGAGAACTAAATTTCGAAATTTAGAGTCTAATTATTGAAAATATTTTATAAACTAATTTTATTAATGGCACTTACATATGCCAGATTCCGCCCTCAAAAATATGTACATTATGAGTGCCAAGAATCTAAGAAGTTGAATTCTATAGAGATATAAGTTCCGCTAACTTTAAATAGAATTTATTTCGTATCGCTGCAATTGCAAATATGAATAATTAAATTGTTCCACTCTACCTATGACGAACAATTATAGACAACCATTACACTGCAGCGACGCATGAAGTTATATCCATTATACGCATATAGTAAAGTTATGTAAAATAAAAAAAAAATATATAACTCACGCTTTATGTATATTGTAAGTGTGTGTGTCGAGCCAAGCTGATCTCCATAATCTAAATTACATGCTTCACAGCTTGCTTTTTATAAGCACTAGGATTTTCCTTTAAAAAAAAGTCTGCACCTAGATATATAATTTCCGCTTTGTTTCAAAGCTTGAAGCTTTGCAACTTGGATGGCATGATGCTATTATAAAAAAAAAAATGGCGATGTGTATGTTCCCTTTATATCACTGAATTCATCATTATATATATATATATATATATATATATATATATATATATATATATATATATATATATATATATATATATATATATATATATATATATATATATATATATATATATATATATATATATATATATATATATATATAATCAACCATTATGACTATAAATAGATTAGTTTATTAACTCTAGTAATATTCACTATTTTCATCATAAAATGTCGTTTAAAGTTGTTTATGTCTACAACAAATATTCCATTGCTAGAGTTAACATCCGCATAATCACTATTCAAATATTATAAACATTTCGGTCTCGATGTTCAAATATTCCATCAGACGCGAAATCATCTTCTATGAAATATCAGCAAAAATTGATTTGCAGAATGATTGTAAAACATCGTATGAACTATTTTCAGATGTAATGGGTGCCATTGGTGTTTCATGGAACTACTAGGAACCAAGAGGTGTAGTTGAGGTATGTGTTGGATCGTAGTGAATGCGTATTACTTGACTCGGCCACACCCCTCACAAGGGGGGAATGGGGCCATGTATAATTACGTACATCTCGCTTACTTTGGTCAATTTGACATCGGCCATGTTGTTCACGAAATACATGCACACTGTTAATTCATATCTTGTCATTCCGTACTTCTTGGCATAAAGAATAAGAAATTGAAAATGAACGGATTATTATTATTATTATTATTATTATTATTATTATTATTATTATTATTATTATTATTATTATTATTATTATCAATATTATTATCATCATCATCATCATCATCATCATCATTATTATTATTATTATTATTATTATTATTATTATTATTATTATTATTATTATTATTATTATTATTATTATTAGCATATATGTACAAATACACACGCACGCACGCACGCACACACACACACACACATATCTGCAAATCAACATTGAAAGAATTATCGTGTATGCCTTAGAGAGGCATGGTACCTACATCAACGATGCGAATATTAAAATCAAAGAAGCAGGAGGTAGACACAGAGTGAACTGACGAGATTTTAACCTTCTATTAACAATAATCAACTGAATGAAAAATTAGTAAGTTATCTTATTAACGGCATCGTACAAACCGTTTCGAACTGTACTTGTGTTAATGGAAAATTATCTACTAAGTGCCGGAAATCATTTCTGTAGCAG
>JAXCGZ010006307.1:2500-49833 GCA_037179515.1 Halocaridina rubra | reverse complement strand
CTGATAAAGCCCGTTTTATTTTATAATTTTTGGCCTGTCCTGGTGTCATAATCATCTTATTTAAAAAAAAAAAAATAAATAAATATTTTTTTTTTTTTTTTTTTAAAGGCTGATCCTACTTCACTATTTTCCTGGTTCGCGCCGGGTCCAGAACCGAACTACCGCGATAAGGGAGGCAACACTGTATATATATATATATATATATATATATATATATATATATATATATATATATATATATATATATATATATATATATATATATATATATATATATATATATATATATAAATATTATATATATATATATATATATATATATATATATATATATATATATATATATATATATATATATATATATATATATATATATATATATATATATATATATATATATATATATATTTTAATTTTTATGTTTACACTGTATAAACCCTCCCTGTACTGTTAACAAACCACCCTTTACTTCATAAATAACAGCATGCAACGTAAATTTATATGAAAGTGATAGATAAAATTACGGTGAATGAAGTGGTAATTACATGACATACTCATTTACAATTATTTTTACGTTGACGTACTGTATAAACCCTCCCTGCACTGTTGAAAAGACAATCTTTACATTATAAAAAACAGCAAGCAACGTAAATTTTTATGTAAGCGATAGGAAAACTTACCGTGAATGAGGTGATGATGACGTGACATATATAAGTATTTTACAATTATTTTTGCGTTTACGTAAAATAGCGGCCGACATCCACAAACCTTCCTTCTTTCAACATGTCTAAGAGTTTCACTTTATCTACAATGGTTAACATTTTCCTTTGCCGATTAGGCTCACTACAAGAAGCCTTAGAAGATGAAGGATGCTTGGGAGGCATTGCAAAGGTTACAATATGCGAGTAAAAAAATCACAAGCAAAACGTATTAATAAGCATAACGAGAATGGCGCACACAAGAGTTAGACTGAGCGAGTGAGGCGGCACATTGGAAATTGGAGGTAAAAGCAAACTGCAATGAAAAAGCCAAACAGACCCCATGATACAGAACATATTGAAAAACAATTCTGTGATTCGTCATCTCTCGACCTTTCAGCCAATAGCATATCATGAACTATCTCACGTAGGTGAGAGCTACTGGAAATATAAATATATATGCTAGCTCACGTAGCTATCGGGCACTATTTCGCATGATGCAATACCGTGAGTTATACTGTACGTACGTATATCTAAATTTATGTTTTTTTACTATTTTTTACTGTTTTATTATTCTTAGGCTAGGAAATACTTGTTTTATCAATAAAATAAAGAAAATTTTAATATTCACTAGGTCACGTAGGTGAGAGCCTTTGCGTTTTCCAAAACATTGATACCGGTATCATGTTTTACGTGGTGCAATACTGTTTACTATTTCTTACTGCTTTATTATTCTTAGGCTAAGAAATACGTTTTTTTTTATTAATAAACCATGAAACTACTGGAAATATAAATATATATGCTAGCTCACGTAGCTATCAGACACTATTTCGCATGATGCAATACTGTGAGTTATACTGTGCGTACGTACGCATATCTAAATTTATGTATATGCTAGCTCACGTAGCTATCGGACAATATTTCCCATGATGCAATACTGTGAGTTATACTGTACGTACGTATATCTAAATTTATGTTTATTACTATTTTGTACTGTTTTATTATTCTTAAGCTAGGAAAATATATACTTGTTTTATCAATAAAATAATGAAACTTTTAATATTCACTAGGTCACGTAGGTGAGAGCCTTTGCGTTTTCCGAAAACGGATACTGGTATCGTATTTTACCTGGTGCAATACTGTTTACTATTTTTTACTGTTTTATTATTCTTAGGCTAAGAAATACTTTTTTTTATCAATAAAATCATGAAACTACTGGAAATATAAATATATATGCTATCTCACGTAGCTATTGGACACTATTTCGCATGATGCAATACTGTGAGTTATACTGTACGTACGTATATCTAAATTTATGTTTTTTACTATTTTTTACTGTTTTATTATTCGTAGGCTGGGAAATAAATGTTTTTTATCAATTAAATAATGAAATTTTTTTTTTAATAAAAAATGATACTGAAATTTTTTTTTTCAATATTTTAATATTTTTGCGTATACCCAAAAAATAAAATAATAATTTATCGAAAAAAAAACGCGATACAGTGAGAACGCAAACCAAGAAACGCGACTAACCGGGGGAACACTGTATGTATATATATATATATATATATATATATATATATATATATATATATATATATATATATATATATATATATATATATATATATATATATATATATATATATATATATATATATATATATATATATATAACCAAGCAAGCACATTACATATGTGAAAACATGAATCATATTTTACCTCGACCGGGATTCGAACCTACGACTTATAACTACTAAGTCAAGGCGCTACCAACTACACACCACAGAAGGTAAAAAAGGAATCCAACCTTATAGCTTATATCTGCTATACTTAGGGATGAACGCATTCTATCTGAATGCCACTATGTTCATATTACAGATTCCCCAACCTCACTCGTGGCTTCATTTTAGCATTTAATTCAATTCCCAATCTCATTCGGATCATACAATAACCAAGCAAGCACATTACATATGTGAAAACATGAATCATATTTTACCCCGACCGGGACTCGAACCTAGGACTTATAATTACTAAGTCAAAGCGCCACCAACTACACACCACAGAAGGTAAAAAGGAATCCAACCTTATAGCTTATATCTGCTATACTTAGGGATGAACGCATTCTATTTGAATGCCACTATGTTCATATTACAGATTCCCCAACCTCACTCGTGGCTTCATTTTAGCATTTAATTCAATTCCCAATCTCATCGGGTCATACAATAACCAAGCAAGCACATTACATATGTGAAAACATGAATCATATTTTACCCCGACCGGGACTCGAACCTAGGACTTATAATTACTAAGTCAAGGCGCCACCAACTACACACCACAGAAGGTAAAAAGGAATCCAACCTTATAGCTTATATCTGGTATACTTAGGGATGAACGCATTCTATCTGAATGCCACTATGTTCATATTAAAGATTCCCCAACCTCACTCGTGGCTTCATTTTAGCATTTAATTCAATTCCCAATCTCATTCGGGTCATACAATAACCAAGCAAGCACATTACATATGTGAAAACATGAATCATATTTTATCCCGACCGGGACTCGAACCTAGGACTTATAATTACTGTGGTGTGTAGTTGGTAGCGCCTTGACTTAGTAATTATAAGTCCTAGGTTCGAGTCCCGGTCGGGGTAAAATATGATGCATGTTTTCACATATGTAATGTGCTTGCTTGGTTATTGTATGACCCGAATGAGATTGGGAATTGAATTAAATGCTAAAATGAAGCCACGAGTGAGGTTGGGGAATCTGTAATATGAACATAGTGGCATTCAGATAGAATGCGTTCATCCCTAAGTATAGCAGATATAAGCTATAAGGTTGGATTCCTTTTTACCTTCTGTGGTGTGTAGTTGGTAGCGCCTTGACTTAGTAATTATAAGTCCTAGGTTCGAGTCCCAGTCGGGGTAAAATATGATTCATATATATATATATATATATATATATATATATATATATATATATATATATATATATATATATATATATATATATATATATATATATATATATATATATATATATATATATATATACACAGTGGTGACCCCAACCCACGAACAAAATTTTGAAAAATTTTTTACCCCAACCCATAAACAAAATCCAACCCAAGAACACACATGTGTTGGCCAAGCAACCATGTGTCCCACTCGCCTGCTCTAAGTTCTGCATTGGTGCCCGCGCTGTGTGGTTTGTTCATAATCTGTTCATAGTTCTTGCTTTATTTTCCATTGCTTTACCTTTCATATAGCCCTTATTATGGCTCCTAAGAGAGCTAAGTGTTTGTGATATTGGGGGACTCTCCTTCCAAAAATTAGTCCACCTACGCCTCCACCACCATCCATGTATGCCAGCAACATATATAATACTTTATTTCCATTTCAATACAATGGGTATTCGTCAGCCAGGGTAAGCCCCAACCCCCCACTGTGGTGTCCACCCACAGCAGTTCCTGCCAGTAAACAGCTTAAACTCTCGGTCTTGGACGGGAACCGATCTTTCGACCTCATGAATGCGAAGCCAGCGCGTTACCACTGTACTAGCCAGCAGTACTGTTTCTTACCTACATTATTGTTTTTTACCTACAGTATGTACTCTTTCATACTGTATTTGTTATTAGTGGGAGAATGCAGTAAATTTTTTTAAGTGTTGCAATTTGCTATTTCATATTGAGTATCAACTAGTGTATACTGTATACCTGAATATCTGCATGTTTTAATTTAACAGAGTAGAATTCCTTTCTATTATTAATGTAATTTTATTTTTACAATTGATAAACATTTAACCTATATTATATTTCATGTTTTTAGTGACTAAAAAATTTTAAAATGAATATTTATTGTAAATGGAAACGGATCAATTGAATTTACTTGCTTTTCAATGGGAAAAATAAATTCAACACAAGAACAGTTTTTGGGAACAGATTAAATTCTTGGGTTGGGGTCACCACTGTATGTATATATACAGTGTTCCTTCAATTATCGCGAACGTTCAGTTCCGGGACCCGGCACGAGACAGGAAAATCGCGGAGTAGGATCAGCCTATATGTAGACAGATATTTTAATTTATTTTTACGTTTACACCGTATAAACTGTATAAACCCTCCCTGTACTGTTAACAAACCACCCTTTACTTCATAAATAACAGCATGCAAGCGTAAATTCATATGCTATACTAATGTACATAGGTATTTTACAATTATTTTTACGTTTACTGTATAAATCCTCCCTGCACTGTTAAACAACCACCCTTTACTTTATAAATAATAGCATGCAACGTAAATTTCTATGTACGTGATAGGTAAACTTATCTTATCTGCTATGGTTAACATTTTCCTTTGCAGCTTAGGCTCACTACAAGAAGCCTTAGAAGATGCAGGATGCTTGGGAGGCATTGCAAATGCGAATAAAAAAATCACAAGCAAAACGTATTAATAAGCACAACGTAAACGGCGCACACGTGAGTTAGACTGAACGAGTGAGGCGAGACAATGGAAGATGGTGGAACCCTTTGTCCAAAACGCTGATAGCGGGATCGTATTTTACATGTTGCAATACTGTTAGCATTTATGTTTTTTACTATTTTTTACTGTTTTATTATACTTAGACAAAGAAATACGTTTTTTTTATCAGTAAAATCATGAAACTACTGGAAATTTTAATATATATGCTAGCTCACGTAGGTACGACCCCAATACATTGTACGCTATCAGACACTATTTCACATGATGCAATACTGTGAGTTATACAGTGATCCCCCCATTATCGCGGGGGTTCGGTTCCGGGACCCGGTGCAAAGTAGGAGAATCGTGGAGTAGGATCAGCCTATATGTATATAGATATTTTAATTTATTTTTACGCTTACACCGTATAAACTGTATAAACCCTCCCTGTACTGTTAACAAACCACCCTTTACTTCATAAATAACAGCATGCAAGCGTAAATTTATATGACATACTCATGTACAAAGGTATTTTACAATTATTTTTATGTTTACTGTATAAACCCTCCCTGCACTGTTAGAATACCACCCTTTACTTTATAAATAACAGCATGCAACATAAATTTATATGTACGTGATAGGTAAACTTACCTTATCTGTTATGGTTAACATTTTCCTTTGCTGCTTAGGCTCACTACAAGAAGCCTTAGAAGATGAAGGATGCTTGGGAGGCATTGCAAAGGTTAAAATATGCGAGTAAAAAAATCACAAGCAAAACGTATTAATAATAATAAGCAAAACGTGAACAGCGCACACAAGTGAGGCGAGACAATGGAAGATGGTGGAGCCTTTGTCCGAAACGCTGATAGCGGTATCGTATTTTACATGTTGCAATACTGTTAGTATTTATTTTTTTAATATTTCTTACTGTTTTATTATTCTTAGGCAAAGAAATACGTTTTTTTATCACTAAAATTATGAAACTACTGGAAATATAAATATATATGCTAGCTCACGTAGCTGCAACCCCAATACATTCTACGCTATCGGACACAAGAAAAACGTTTAATAAGCACAACGTGAAAGGCGCACACGCGAGTTAGACTGAACGAGCCTTTGTCCGAAACGCTGATAGCGGTATCGTATTTTACATGTTGCACTACTGTTAGTATTTATGTTTTTTACTATATTTTACTGTTTTATAATTCTTAGGCTAAGAAATACGTTTTTTTATCAATAAAATCATGATACTACTGGAAATATAAATATATATGCTAGCTCACGTAGCTGCGACCCCAATACATTGTACGCTATCGGACACTATTTCGCATGATGCAATACTGTGAGTTATACTGTACGTACGTACAGTGTTGCCTCACTTATCACAGTAGTTCGGTTCCGGGACCCGGCGCGAACCAGGAAATCCGCGAAGTAGGATCAGCCTATATGTACATAGATATTTTAATATATTTTTACGTTTACACTATAAAAACTGTCCCTGTACTGTTAACATACCACCCTTTACTTCATAGATAACAGCATGCAAGCGTAAATTTATATGAAAGTGATAGGAAAACTTACCGTGAATGTGATGATGACGTGACATACATACTCATTTACAATTATTTTTCCGTTTACGTACTGTATAAACCCTCCCTGCACTGTTAAAAAAACACCCTTAACATTATAGATAACAGCAAGCAACGTAAATTTTTATGAAATTGATAGGAAAACTTACCGTGAATGTGATGATGACGTGACATACATGCTCATTTACAATTATTTTTTCGTTTACGTACAGTATAAACCCTCCTTGCACTGTTAAAAAAAACACCATTTACATTATAAATAACAGCAAGCAACATAAATTTTTATGAAAGTGATAGATAAAATTTCAGTGAATGAGGTGATGATGACGTGACATACATACTCATTTACAATTATATTTTTCATTTACGTACTGTATAAACCCTCACTGCACTGTTAAAAAAACACCCTTTACATTATAAATAACAGCAAGCAACGTAAAATTTTATGAAAGTGATAGGAAAACTTACCGTGAATGTGATGATGACGTGACATACATACTCATTTACAATTATTTTTTTCATTGACGTACTGTATAAACCCTCCCTGCACTGTTAAAAAAACACCCTTTACATTATAAATAACAGCAAGGAACGTAAATTTTTATGAAAGTGATAAAATTACGATGAATGAGGTGATGATGACGTGACACACATACTCATTTACAATTATTTTTTTGTTTACGAACTGTATAAACCCTCCCTGCACTGTTAAAAAAACACCCTTTACATAACAGCACGCAACGTAAATTTCAATAAAAAAATTAAAATACTGAAATTTTTTTTTTTCAATATTTTAATATTTTTGCATATACCCATAAAGTAAAATAATAATTCATCCAAAAAAAAAAAAACCGATAGAGTGAGAACGCGAACCAAGAAGCGCGAATAACCGGGGTAACACTGTATATCTAAATTTATGTTTTTTTACTATTTTTCACTGTTTTATTATTCGTAGGCTGGGGAAATATATTTTTTTTATCAATTAGATAATGATATATGTTTTTTCAATAACAAAATTAAAATACTGAGAATTTTTATTTTTTTAATATTTTAATATTTTTGCATATACCCAAAAAATTAAATAATAATTTGCCAAAAAAAAACCATGGTACAGTGAAAACGCGAACCAAGAAACGCGATCCAGCGGGGGATCACTGTATATCTCAATTTATGTTTTTTACAATTTAATACTGTGAGTTATATATCTAAATTTGTTTTTTGCTATTTTTTACTGCTTTATTAGTCTTAGGCTAGGAAACACTTGTTTTATCAATAAAATAATGAAAATTTCAATATGTACCATCTTACGTAGGTTCGACCCTTTTCGTTTTCCGAAATGCTGATACCGGTATCGTATTTTACATGGTGCAATACTGTTAGTAATTATGTTTTTTTACTATTTTTTACTGTTTTATTAATCTTAGGCTAAGAAATACGTTTTTTTATGATTCAGATCATGAAACTACTGGAAATATAAATATATATGCTAGCTCACATAGCTGCGACCCCAATACTTTGTACGCTATCGGACACTATTTCACATGATGCAATACTGTGAGTTATACTGTATATCTAAATTTATGTTTTTTACTATTTTTTTACTGTTTTATTATTTGTAGGCTGGGAAATAAATTTTTTTTATCGATTAGATGATGAAATATTTTTTTTTTAATAAAAAAAAATGAAAATACTGAAATTTGTTTTTTAATATTTTAAGATTTTTGCATATACCCCCCCCAAAAAAAAATTTGCCAAAAAAAAAATCGCGGTACAGTGAAAACGCGAGCCAAGAAACGCGATCCAGCGAAGGATCACTGTATATATATATATATATATATATATATATATATATATATATATATATATATATATATATATATATATATATATATATATATATATATATATATATATATATATATGTGTGCCCTGTGGTGACAGGCACAGCATCAAAGAATAGCCCCAATGCATTCACTGTGTGTCGTATGAGGCGACTAAAAGTGGACGGGGCGGGGGGACTAGGAATCCCCCCTTGTATTCAACTCCTGCAAGACATCAAAGAAGAAGGGGAGTAGAGGGGAGAATAACTTCTCCCCAAACTCTAGTTTTGGGGTGTCTAAATGTGCGTGGTTGTAGTACGATAGATAGCAAAAGATGTGAGATTGGATATATGTTTGGTAGGAGGAGGATGGATGTATTGGCATTGTGTGAGACGAAGATGAAAGGAAAAGGAGAAGTGGCATTTGGTGATGTGACAAGTAGGGTGGCTGGGGTTGAAAGGGGGAGAGCGAGAGAGGGTGCGGCATTATTGCTGAGTGAATGGATGGTAAATAAGGAACTGGAATGGAAAGAAGTGTCATCTAGGCTGATGTGGGTGAGGGCTAGGATAGGTAGGGAATGTTGGGTTTTGAGAGAAGCGAGGAAGAACGGGATGAATTCTGGAATGAGTTAACTAGGTGTGTGGATGGTCTGAGTAGAAGGAACCAGGTAGTTGTATTGGGTTATTTGAATACTAGAGTTGGTGATGGAGAGGTAGAAGGTGTTGTAGGAAAGTATGGGGTACCAGGTGGGAATGAGAGTGGCGAGAAACTGCTAGATATGTGTGTGGAGCAAGAGTTGGTGATAGGTAGTAGTTTTTTCAAGAAGAAATTAATAAATAAGTATACATGGATGAGAGTGGCAAATGGAAGTGAAAGAAAGAGCATTGATGGATTATGTGTTGGCAGCAAAGAGCATGATTAGCAGAGTAAAAGATGTGCATGCATTTAGGGGTGTGGCTGCTGGGATGACTGATCATTTTTTGGGTGAAGCAAAAGTGGTAGTAGCAAAAGAGTGGGGAAATAGAGTGGGGGGATGTAGAAGGGAAATGGTGAAGGTGGAAGAGTTGAAAATGCCAGGGAAGAGACAGGAATATCATAACAGGTTGAAAGTGGAATATGACGGGGTGAAAGAAAGAGAAGTTGGGGAGTTAGAGGAGGAATGGGGGTTGATGAAACAATGGTTTGTGGGACATGCAAGTGATGTGTGTGGAAAGAGGTTTATTGGAGGTGGCATGAGGGGGGGCAGCGAGTGGTGGAATGAAGGGGTGAAAATGAAGGTGGAAGAGAAAAAGAGAGATTTTGAGGAATGGTTGCAGTGTAAAAGTAGGGAGAAGTATGAAAGATAAAGGGAGAAAAATGTGGAAACCAAGCGGGAGGTAGAGGAAGAGAAGAGGTTGGCAAATGTTAGGTGGGGACAGGATTTTAGTAGGTCATATGGGGAGAATAAAAAGAAGTTTTGGAAAGAAGTGAAGAGAGTAAGGAAGGGTGGATCGAGGATGGAAGAGAGAGTGAAAGATGTGAATGGACAGATGTTAAGAGGAAACGATGCAAGGAAATGATGGGCAGCATATTTTGAGTGCTTAAAGAATGTTGAGGAATATAGAGAGGCAGCTATAGTGGCAGTGGGGGGTGTTCAAGTGCCAGTAATGGGAGATGAAAATGAGAGAGAGATTACAAGAGAGGAGGTGAAAAGGGCATTGTATGAAGCGAAAGCAGGTAAAACACCTGGAATGGATGGTGTAAGAGCGGAGATGTTGAAAGAAGGGGGTGTGACTGCATTGGAATGGTTAGTGAGAGTGTTTAATATATGCTTCATGTTGTCAATGGTGCCAGTGGAATGGATGATCACTTGTATAGTGCCCCTATACAAAGGTAAGGGAGATGTGAATGCATGCAGTAATTTTAGGGGTATAAGTCTGTTAAGTGTGGTAGGATACTGATTAATAGGATTACGGATAAGACAGAAAATGTGCTTGCCGAAGTGCAGAGTGGTTTTAAGAGAGGTAGAGGTTGTATAGATCAGATTTTTATAGTTAGGCAGTTATGTGAGAAATATTTAGCAAAGAGTAAGGATGTATATTTTGCATTTTTGGATCTGGCAAAAGCGCATGATAGAGTTGATAGAGAGGCAATGTGGAATGTTTTGAGATTATATGGAATTAATGGTTAATTGTTGCATGCAGTGAAGTTTGTATGAGGGCAGTAGAGCTTGTGTTAAGATAGGGAATGAAGTGAGTGAGTGGTTTCCAGTGAGTGTGGGACTGAGACAGGGATGTGTGATGTCACCATGGCTGTTCAATTTGTATACTGATGGAGTTGTAAGAGAGGTGAATGAGCGAGTACGAGGTCTAAGTTTGAGAATGGTAGATGGGGATGATAACGAGTGGGAGCTGAATCAGTTGCTGTTTGCAGATGATACTGTGGTGGTGGCAGATTCAGAGGAGAAGTTGTGTCAGAATTTGGAAAGGTGTGTGAGAGAAGGAAGTTGCGAGTGAATGTGGGAAGAGTAAGGTTATGAAGTGTACAAGAAATGAGGATGATGCTGGATTGAAAGCTATGTTGAATGGAGACACACTTGAGGAAGTTGATCAGTTTAAGTATTTAGGCTTGGTTATAGCTGCAAATGGTGGAGTGGAAGCAGATGTGTGTCACAGAGTGAATGAAAGATGTAAAGTGTTGGGTGTGTTGAAAGGAGTGATGAAGAATAAAGGATTGGAAATGAATGTTAAGAAAGTTTTGTATGAGAAAGTGGTTGTGCCAAATGTGATGTATAGATCAGAGTTATGGGGTATGAAAGTAAGTGAGAGACAGAAACTAAATGTGTTTGACATGAAATGCCTGAGGAGTATGACTGGTGTATCTAGGTTGGATAGGGTTAGGAATGAAGGAGAGAAATTGCAGCCAGAGTAGATATGAATGTTCTGAGATGGTTTCGCCATGTGGAAAGGATGGATGATGAAAGGCTGCTGAAAAAGGTGATGAATGCGAGAGGTGATGGGAGAAATGCTAGAGGGAGGCCTAGGTTTGGATGGATGGATGGAGTAAGGAGAGCCCTGAATGATAAGAGGATGGATGTGAGGGAAGCAAGCGAGCGTGCTAGGAATAGGAATGAGTGGTGAGCGATTGTGACGCAGCTCTGATGGGCATCTGCTGTTACCACGGGGCTGCATCTTACATAGGTAGCCCTGTGGTAGGGGCAGTAGGGGAGTTGGCAGTTGTGAAGTGACACAGGTTGTGGAAGAGCCGGGAGGATCGGCTGTGGCACTCCAGCAGTGCCATCTGAACGGTCGCTAGCTCCTTTGTTATTGCTCATAGAGCAAAGTAATCCCCTTATTGTTTTCTTATTTTGATGTCGGCTACCCCCCAATTAAAAGGGGGAAACAGCCAAGGTAGATAGATTACTGCATACACAGAGACAAACTTTTTATATTTTTTCAGATACACGTTTTTTATATATTTTTTTATGTTGAAAAATCTTTAGTATCTTTATCCCTTTGATATATTATAATTAAAAAAAGGATTTTGTAAAGCTTATCTAGAGATAATTATTGTTAATTACTATCAGTCATGAAATTTATAACTACAATTGAGCTAATTAAGATAATTGAGATTCTCAAAGCTTATATATTTAGAGTTTGAAGTTTAAAAATAAAGATACTTAAGTCCTTTTAAGTTGTTTATTAAGAAATGATAATCATAATTTTGTTGATAGTAGTAGAGATAAATAAATAAAAAATAAGAAAATTCTCTTGAGATATCAGCTTTAGTGTAAAATATTGTTAATTTACAATTCTTGTTAAGCTTCCAAGAGTTTCATATTTTATTAAATATAATGATCACATATGATTGTAGTATTTTGTTTTAATTTCATCAGGGGTATGTTGACTTATAGTGAGTGTGTGCTTCGACTCAACCCTCTGATTTATAGAAAGAGAAAAGATTGCCATAATAGACAAGTACGTGTATGCTTATTTCACTAACGTTATTTGCATGTTAAACAGAAAAAAGAATGGACCTATGGTTCGATGTTTCTTCATTTGTACACCAAGTTATTTCGTTTTTATTCTTTTTTAGACCTTAGAAAATGGTTGCAGTTGCACTCAGTCCCCTTGTATAGTTGGGCAGGAAGTCAAGTCATAAAAAAGGGCCCTAAAAGCGAAAATTTTACTCTCTCTCTCTTTTTTTTTTTTTTAAGAAAAGTAAATTCTCTCTCTCTCTCTCTCTCTCTTTCATCTTTTACCCTTTACATACTGAACCATGTTATTTCTCTATGTTGACAAAGTATTATTATCATTGATTCTTTTTAGGTTACTTTGCAAATTTGCTACATGATAAATGTGCCCAAGTTTTATACCAGTTGATAAGTTTTTGCATGCTGATATTGCATAAATACTGATAAGACATAAGTTGAACTGATTATTATATGAGTTTTTCTGTCCAATATTGCAACTGTTTTAGAAAATAGATAAAGCTCCCACTGACAAATTGGGCAACCAGAAAGTTGATGACTATGCTCCTATATATATATACATATATTATGACTGCAGGAATTCGAATAGTACAAGAGACTATGCTAGAATGAGCATTATTATGAAATATAAGTATAAAACTCTGTTCTTACTTCAAAATGCCAGTCTCAATTGTATATATACTGCTATTCCTGATTTAGTATTTTTATTTCATTTTTATTATACTTATCACGATCATGATTATTAGTATTGTTAATATTATGTTGGCTGTTATTGTTGCTATCACTCCATGGCCTTTTGCATAATTATTATTTTAGTGAATGCTATCAGCAATAACCAAATTATTTGTATTTCTTATCTTGAATTCATGCTTTATGTTACTGCTAATAAGAATACTTCTTTTGTGGCTGTTCTCAGCATTTTACAACTTTTGTTTTTGATATCTATAGCATACTAATGTTATATATCAGTTACTCAGCTAAGTCCTAAGTATCTTGGAATAATAGTCTAATGGTGTAGACACATACTTTCAATTACCACTCTATTTCCAGGCAGCCCCAACCTGCAATTTTAGATTTTATTTTCACATACCAGTCCCTTTTACCTATTGGGGAGATTGCAAGCACCTGCAGATGAGGGGAGGCGAAATATATCCTCTGAATGCAGACAAAAGGCCTTAGATTGTATGCAGAGGTCATATGTATTCTTTCTTGAATTTGTACTAGCGACGTTAGGCCCTAATTTCCGGCCCTAGAATCTACTCCAGGCTATGTTCATATTTTTCAGCTAGTGGAGGGAGATGCGCCTCGTTGAGGAGGTGGCGTGAGAGGTGGTCATAGGACCACCTCAAAAGTCGCAGAAACGTAGGGGGAGGGGTTCCCAGCAGATGCATCGACGCCCTCCCATTGTCCGGCCCGTCTCAAGTGAAAAAAGGATTCGGGTACGTCATTACAACCCGGACCTACCTCAAAGTTGTCAGGTGGGGGTCCCAGGACCTAGCAATGATGGGTATCCAAGGGGCTGGGGAAATGAAAAACCCCAAAAATTAAAAATAATAAAAGGGGAAAGAAAAAATCCCCATACATATAATAAATTTAGTGACAATGAAAAAAAGGGAATTGAAAATCCCTATAATAGAATATTTTAAAATTAACAATGAGAAAAGGGTATTGAAAATCCCTGTAATTAAGAAAGATAAATGATTGAAGAGTATTTTCCCCCACGTATTCGAATGATAAAGATAAAGAAAGAAAATGTCCCCACCGTCTTTGACAACGATTGGTGGAAGAACAAATATTGTAATCTTCTTTCTTCTCATTTTAAGTTAGTTTTAAGAAAAACCTCAAGGCCTTCCTTAGATTTAAGTTTATTAGAATAAGTATCATTTATCAGTTGTGCATGTTGAATTCTATTTTTTTCTCACTATAATGTGTGTTAAATGTTACAATTTGCAAAAATCATACTCAACTATATTTTATATTATTTAAGTAACGTAATTGTGATGTTAAGTTTTTCTGCTTAAGTGTTATCATTGTTTTAAGTCATGATTAGATATTTGCATATCATAACCAACTGTATTTTATATTATTTAAATAACGTAATTATGTTCATTTAGTTTATAGCTATCATTTTGTACTTGAATACTAGTTACAGATTGTAATTGTGAATATTTTAAACTCTTTGCACACCATGACAAATGTTTTGTTTTAGTAAGTAATTGCATATATCATGTCCAAATGTATTGTGTACTATCTGAGTAATGTAATAGCTTAATTAGTTTTGTTCTTAAATAATTTTGTCAATGCTTACTAGCTATATATTGCAATTGTGAATACAGTAATCCCTCGCTATATCGCGGTTCACCTATTGCGAATTCAGTGCATCGCGTTTTTTTTTGGCGAGTTTTTTTTCTTGGTATATGTGAAAATATTAAAAGAATAAAAATTTTCAGTATTTTCATTATTTTATTGAAAAAAAAAATTCATTATTTTATTGATACAAAAATGTATTTCCAAGCCTAAGAATAATAAAACAGTAAGAAATAATAAAAAAAAAAAAAAAAATTTGAACATGTAACTGCACCATAGAAAGTACGATACCGGTATCAGCGTTTCGGAAAACACAAAGGGTCACACCTACGTGAGCCAGCATATATTAAAATTTCCATTAGCTTCATTATTTTATTGATAAAAAAAATGTATTTCTTAGCCTAAGAATAATATAACAGTAAAAAATAGTAAAAAACATAAATAATCACAGTATTACACCATGTAAAATACGATAAGCGTTTCATAAAACAAAAAGGATTGCACCTACGTGAGCTAGTACATATTGAAATTTTCATTATTTTATTGATAAAACAAGTATTTCCTAGCCTAAGAGTAATAACACAGTAAAAAATAGTAAAAAACATATACACTCACAGTATTGCACCATGCGAAATACTGTACGATAGCGTACACTGTATTGGCGTCTTGGAAAACGCAAAGGCTCGCACCTACGTGAGATAGTTCACGGAATGCTACTGGCTGAAAGGGTGGGAGACGATGAATCACAGAATTGTTTTCCTGTATGTTCTGTATCATAGGGTCTGATTGGCGTTTTTAGTGAAGTTTGGTTCTCCCAGCATCTTCAATTGTCTCGCCTCACTCGTTCAGTCCAACTGACATGTGCGCAGTTCGCGGTGTGCTTATTAATATGTTATGCTTCAGGGGTTGGATTCTTTCGATAACAGTCTCCTATGCCTCAAAAGGCCCCTCTTTAATTTCAAGCGGCTCTTGCAGATCTTCTTTAACGTGTGATTTACAAGAGATTTCCTCTACTGGGGGAGCATCAGTATCATTTCCTTTGCCTTAACAGACTCCTCTTTAATTTAAAGCGGCTTCTGCAGATCTTCTTTAACGTGTGATTTACAGGAGATTTTCTCTACTGGGAGAGTATCAGTATCGTTTCCTTTGCCTCAACAGACTCTTCTTTAATTTCAAGCGGCTTCTGCATATCTTCTTTAACGTGTGATTTAAAAGAGATTTCCTCTATTGGGGGAGCATTAATGTAATTTTCACCATTTTCAATGCCATCCACCTCCATCATAAAAGGAGCAGGAACACAATTGGTTTCTGAAGACTGACCTGAATTGAGACCAGTTTATGCAAAGTCCAAAATATATTGTATTTCAAAACATCACTGATAGGATACTGCACCTCTACACTTCCATATTTTTCATAATGATCAAGGGTTTTCCTATGTACTATATATTCAATTCACTTCGTAAGTGAGCCATGAGGAAATCGAAGAACCTGGCCTTACACTCGAACATCTGGCAGCCCTGTATGAACAGGTGAAAGCACTCCAACAACTCTCACAAGAACATGATGATAATATGGTTCATTCGGTGACCTTCTGCAATCTTCTCGATGATGCCAGGTCATTAACACCTCATTCACGGTAAGTTTACTATCACTTTCATATAAATTTACGCTTGCATGCTGTTATTAATAAAGTAAAGGGTGGCTTGTTAACAGTACCGGGAGGGTTTATACAGTAAACGTAAAAAAAAATGTAAAATACCTATGCACATATAGGATGATCCTACTTCGCGGAAATTCACCTATGACGGTCGGTCCTGGAACCGAACCCCCGCGATAAACGAGGGATCACTGTACTTAATTTTGATTTTTTGCCTTTAATTACAATACTTATTGTAAGGAACATATTTTGCTTTTGTCAGTTTTTTTTTTGCATAGTAATTTTGATATTCCTGTAATCTGTTTAGGTAATTATATGAAATTGTAATAATTTCATAAGTTAGTTTATTAGATAGTTCTGCCCCGTTTTTTTTGTAAAATAATGATAGTTAAAAAATTATATGGCTGTCATGAAAGTAAAAATGCTTAGTCTAAAATATCGGATATATTTCAGAGTGGTGGGGGGGGGGTGACGTACAGCATCTGATATAGACGCCAATAGCCGCTAGAGGGCAGAGTGCACACTTAGAAACCCGCGCCACAGGATGGCATACAGAGCCCGTGTCACTTTAGTCTGAAGTCAGTACTTGCCAGGGGCAGAACTTATGTCCATAATTAGACACCTCCCTCTACGGGGGCAGGAATAGTGAGTGACAGGAACTATAGAAATGGGAGCTTTGAGGAACAAGTTAGTTCAAGTTATCTCTACATAAATTACTGTTAATCGAACGATGCATCTCCATTACCGGCTTCGCGACCTACAAATCACGTATAGTGTAAGAAAAATACTATACCACAATACGTACCACAACCGTATACAGTATATATATATATATATATATATATATATATATATATATATATATATATATATATATATATATATATATATATATATATATATATATATATATATATATATATATATATATATATTATATATATATATATATATATATACACCTTGTTCCTTTTATACGCGTTTTTTTTATCCACGAAATTGCAATAACGCCTCCCCAAAATAATAGTAAAAAACTCGGATTTCGTGAATAACGGAAGAAAAAAAAATTTTTTTTTTTTTTTTTTTTTAGATTATTGTGACACCAGGATGGACCAAAAAATTATAAAATAAAACAGCCTTTATCAGGCTGTAAAGAGAAACAGATGGAGAGTGTAATGACCTGTCAGATGTGAAGGGATTATAAAAGATGTGTAATGAATATCCAGCTCTCTGCTGGGTTTTAATATACCTCAACATTACTCTCATGATGTCTATTAAAAAAATTCTCCTTAGATATTATTATTATTATTATTTTTAACAATAATTTTCCTTTGATGATGATTGTGGAGATTATTATTATTATTATTAATATCATTATTATTACGAAATTGTAATTAAACCATTATTTTTACAATAAATAATGTAGGTTTGGTTGAATGAACAAGAGTTAATTAAAAATGTCTCTCCAATATTCTATTCTACCCAATAGGGTGGGTGTATATATAATGTATAATGATGATGATATTTTCTTATCGTAATCCTCTTTGTACTGGTGGAAGAAGCCTCAGCGGGCGCTTATTTACTATATTAAAAAAACAAAAAAAAATATATATATATATAGTAAATAAGCGCCCGGAGAGGCTTCTTCCACCAGTACAAAGAGGATTACAATAAGAAAAGATCATCATCATTATACATTATATATACACCCACCCTACCTCTGTCATATGTCTATCTAATCTACATTTGAAGGTTTCTAAGGTATTGGCATTTATTATCCTAATAGGAATACTCTACGGTATTACCAAGCCAATTTTCACCAATTTCCCTTCTGAACATAAATTTATCAAGATTAAATCCATTACCCATTACGAGTTCTGGTTTGATCATGAATTTTTAAAACTTTATTAATATCACCCTTGTTACTCCCTTTAAACCATTTATACACCTCAATCATATCCCCCCTAACTCTGTGCCTCTCTAGAGAATGCAGATTAAGTTTTTTTAATGTCATATGGTAGATTTAGGCATTGCATAATTTAATTTCATTTTTTCGTTTTTTAGTCTTGCTTTGGTTATTTATAATTCTTATTTTATCTGTGTATACATTTGCTGATAGAGGTTCGTTCTCCTGCATCCTCCTCCTCTTCTACCACATAAGTTACTTGCTCACTGCCACCATGCATGTCCCAGTGTACTGTATAACTGTTGCCCACTGCATAATAGAGTAAAGTATAGTAATGTATATTAATTTCTAGCTGTAAAGTGAATATGAATATCTTTTGTATACTCTTAAAAATAGATACAGGGCTTTCTGCTTTGCTATGTAGTAATAAAATATGTTTTTTACTTATCTTATATCTTTGGCATGGTGTGTCTATGTACGGTTTGGAACGTATCTACGCCCTTTATCATTGTTTCCTATGGAAAATAACTCATTTTTTCACGCGATTTTTCATTTACCCGACACTTCTGAGAACCTATCTAGGCGTTATTCTGAGAACTAGGTGTGTGTATATATATATATATATATATATATATATATATATATATATATATATATATATATATATATATATATATATATATATATAATGATGAAGATGATCTTTTCTTATCGTAATCCTCTTAGCACTCGTGGAAAAAAAAAAAAAAAAATGTGTTCCTACTTCGCGGAAATTCACCTATCGCGGCCGGTCCTGGAACCGAACCCCCGCGATAAACGAGGGATTACTGTATGTATATATATATATATATATATATATATATATATATATATATATATATATATATATATATATATATATATATATAGTGTTCCTTCCATTATAGCGAGGGTTCGGTTCTGGGACCCGGCGTGAGACAGGAAAATCGCGGAGTAGGATCAGCCTATATGTATATAGATATTTTAATTTATTTTTACGTTTACACTGTATAAGCTGTATAAACCCTCCCTGTACTGCTAACAAACCACCCTTTACTTCATAAATAACAGCATGCAAGCGTAAATTTATATGACATACTCATGTACATAGGTATTTTACAATTATTTTTACGTTTACTGAATAAACCCTCCCTGCACTGTTTAAACACCACCCTTTACTTTATAAATAACAGCATGCAATGTAAATTTATATGTACGTGATAGGTAAACTTACCTTATCTGTTATGGTTAACATTTTCCTTTGCTGCTTAGGCTCACTACAAGAAGCCTTAGAAGATGAAGGATGCTTGGGAGGCATTGCAAAGGTTAAAATATGCGAGTAAAAAATCACAAGCAAAACGTATTAATAAGCACAATGTGAACGGTGCACACGTGAGTTTTGACTGAACGAGCCTTTGTCCGAAACGCTGATAGCGGTAAAAATAACAGCATGCAACGTAAATTTATATGTATGTGATAGGTAAACTTACCTTATCTGTTATGGTTAACATTTCCTTTGCCGCTTAGGCTCACTACAAGAAGCCTTAGAAGATGAAGGATGCTTGGGAGGCATTGCAAAGGTTAAAATATGCGAGTAAAAAAATCACAAGCAAAACATATTAATAAGCACAACGTGAACGGTGCACACGTGAGTTAGACTGAACGAGCCTTTGTCCAAAATGCTGATAGCGGTATCGTATTTTACATGTTGCAATACTGTTAGTATTTATGTATTTTACTATTTTTTACTGTTTTATTATTCTTAGGCTAAGAAATACGTTTTTTTATCAATAAAATCATGAAACTACTGGAAATATAAATATATATGCTAGCTCATGTAGCTGCGACCCCAATACACTGCACGCTATCGGACACTATTTCGCATGATGCAATACTGTGAGTTATACTGTACATACGTATATCTAAATTTATGTTTTTTACTATTTTTTACTGTTCTATTATTCGTAGGCTGGGAAATAATTTGTTTTTATCAATTAGATAATGAAATATGCTTTTTTCAATAAAAAAAATTAAAATACTGAAAATTTTTATTTTTGTAATATTTTAATAATTTTGCATATACCCCCCCCCAAAATAATAATTTGCCAAAAAAATAAACCGTGGTACAGTGAAAACGTGAGCCAAGAAACGCGATCTAGCGAAGGATCACTGTGTGTATATATTATATATATATAATATATATATATATATATATATATATATATATATATATATATATATATATATATATATATATATATATATATATATATATATATATACACAGAAGGTCCCCGTTTTAAGCTGTTCTCAAGTTACATCTGAGAACAATAAATAATTAATAAATAAATTTTTCAACATACCAGTCATTAAGATCCAAACCAACCACAGTAGTAAAGGTAAACAATATTGTATAGTGTACTTTAATTATCTTTATGTATTAGATTAAGGACATAGGTTATTTTTCTATGTGTTACAGTATTTATTTTTAGTGTTTGGGGAGCCTAGGTTCGAATTATATGTGTGTTCCGACTTAAGTCGAAATTCGACTTAAGACAGCTATCAGGAACGCAACCCTGACAAAAAGTGGGGACCCTTTGTGTATATATATATATATATATATATATATATATATATATATATATATATATATATATATATATATATATATATATATATATATATATATATATATATATATATATATATATATATATATATATATATATATATATATATATATAATCTTAATTCATTATTACCTTATATAAAGCTATGATAGTAAGTTTCCCTAACAAGTGAAATTCAAGAAAATTTTATGGAAATTCCTAGATACCTAACACTATCTTATTTAAACTTTGTTGCAATATTATCAGGCTAAATTTAATACTTGATTTTAAGCCAACATTTCTCTGTCCACCCTCATTCGAATTGTGACACACAAAACTGTGCTCGTACCTTCCATATTTTACAGGTGCATAGCTCTGTGGGATAACATTATGAGATCGGTTTTACAGTATAGATTCTCATTTCCAGTAAGGGCAAGTATGACAATTACCATGAGTGAATGCCCTTTCTAACCTTAGAACATGTCGGGCCTTGAACCCTCGTCCTATCGAATCAAATTCGCGAGTGTTACCACTAAACCACGGAGGCAACACCTTTACAGAATAACATCATCTCTTCATCAACTGACTCTGTTTACTGGACTGGAGAATGTCCTGACCAGGTTGCATGATAAGCAAAAGCACCTCCTCCATGTTTCCCTGCAGGTAGCAATAGTCAACTAAACGGTCCAGAGAAAGGGGACTGGAAATTCCCTCCTCTGTATTCTCCTCCTACAAAGATTCAAGCTTTTTTCTTAGTCTCAGCCATTTCACCTATAAGGGGGATTGTGGCTATTGTGTATGGATGAGGGCAATTTTCTTTGCCAGTCCAACTGTCTCACTCTTAAAGAAAGATAGATGAATAAATGAAGATTAAATACCTCCAAGGAGCATGAGCATAATTCCGATGAAAGTACTCAGACTGGTTGCAGCAAATATAAGTCCTAAGAAAAGGAAGACAACGCCAGAAACCCCTAGGCAGGATATACTGCTAACACCAATTTGTGTCCCATTGTTCAACTGGAAAAAAAAAAAAAACATTAGTGTACGATACCATCTTATCACAGATAAAGAGAGTATATATGACATTTATGATGAATTCTATCACATAAGTCCTCTATGGGAGAAGCTCTCTTTATACACTCTCTTCAAACGCGAGCATTTTAAGCATGGCGTATTTACACATGTGCAATATCATACAGTTTTGGATGCTTTTTCCATATAGCAAGTCCTATTATCAAGGCAGAATATTTGCTCATGCTTACAAAAAAGTATTACTAGCCTTGTCTTAACAGTATGCCTTCATGTAAAACAAATTAATTATTCATTTATCAAGAAAAACTTTCCTTAAGGTGTGGGTTATTAGAGCTGTTCAAAGGACTTTCCAATTTATCAACAGCCATTATTTTTAACATATGATTAATATTACTAAAAAAAATTTTGCGTATAAATATATATATATATATATATATATATATATATATATATATATATATATATATATATATATATATATATATATATATATATATATATATATATATATATATATATATATATATATATACACCTTGTTCCTTTTATACGCGATTTTTTTATCCCCGAAATTGCAATAACGCCCCCCAAAAATAATAGTAAAAAACTCAGAATTCGCGAATAATGCCCCCCCTCAAAAAATTTTTTTTTTTTTTTTTTTTTAAGATTATTGTGACACCAGGATGGACCAAAAAATTATAAAATAAAACAGCCTTTATCAGGCTGTGAAGAGAAACAGATGGAGAGTGTAATGACCTGTCAGATGTGAAGGGATTATAAAAGATGTGTAATGAATATCCAGCTCTCTGCTGGGTTTTAATATACCTCTGCATTACTCTCATGATGTCTATTCAAAAATATCTCCTTAGATCTTATTATTATTATTATTATTATTATTAACAATAATTTTCCTTTGACGATGATTGTGGAGATTATTATAATTATTATTATTATTATTATTATTATTATTATTATTAATAATATTATTATTATTACGAATTTGTAATTAAACCATTATTTTTACAATTAATAATGCAGTTTTGGTTGAATGAACAAGAGTTAATTAAAGATTCTCTCTCTCTCGTTTCATTTCACTTACATTATATAGAATACATTTATATTAAAAGGAGAATAGTCTTACAAACAACGCATACATCAGTTACTTTACAAGCTGATGAGTCGTTTGGGGCAGCATATGATAAATATAATAATGCACTTTTAATAAAAACGTTAATGAGTTAAAAGACCGTTAAATTAATTTCCTTTCCACGAATCCTTTGTAATGTCTCTCTAAAACAGGAATTAGGCAGAAATTTTTCATCTTATGTAAATACAATTATTGCTTTAGTCTTAATCACGTTCATTACAGTGCTCATTTTAAAGGTAATAAACCTAAGTTTTAATTTGTTTTTTTGTAAAGAAATATGAGTGAGAGAGAAAGAGAGAGTAATTGGATACATTTTATTAACAAATTTGTCATTCAGAAACCAGATACAAATTTGAAAATGGAAGGAGGATGCAAAACACGTGTTCTGAAAATATTAAGAACATAAGAATAGGGGTCACTGCAACATGCCTACTGGCACACACGAGGCAGCTCCATTTTTTAATGACATTTTCAGCATGTCTAACCTATTCTATTCTACTCTACTTATTAATTCTATTTTTCTTTTTATGATTTTTCTAATAAACACTAACCTATTCATACCCACCCTACCTCTGTCATATGTCTATCTAATCTACATTTGAAGGTGTCTAAGGTATTGGCATTTAATATCCTACTAGGAATACTCTACGGTATTACCAAGCCAATTTTCACCAATTTCCCTTCTGAACCTAAATTTATCAAGATTAAATCCATTACCCATTACGAGTTCTGGTTTGATCATGAATTTTTAAAACTTTATTAGTATCACCCTTGTTAATCCCTTTAAACCATTTATACACCTCAATCATATCCCCCCTAACTCTGTGCCTCTCTAGAGAATGCAGATTAAGTTTTTTTAATCTGTCATATGGTAGATTTAGGCATTGCATAATTAATTTTGTTTTTTGTTTTTTAGTTTTGCTTTGGTTATTTATAATTCTTATTTCATCTTTATATACATTTGCAGATAGAGGCTCGTTCTCCTGCATCCTCCTCCTCTTCTACCACATAAGCTACTTGCTCACTGCCACCATGCATGTCCCAGTGTACTGTATAACTGTTGCCCACTGCATAATAGAGTAAAGTATAGTAATGTATGTTAATTTCTATCTGTAAAGTGAATATGAATATCTTTTGTATTCTCTTAAAAATAGATACAGGGCTTTCTGCTTTGCTATGTAGTAATAAAATATGTTTTTTACTTATCTTATATCTTTGGCATGGTGTGTCTATATAAGGTTTGTAACGTATCTATGCCCTTTATCATTGTTTCCTATGGAAAATAACTCGTTTTTTCATGCGATTTTCCATTTACCCGACACTTCTGAGAACCTATCTAGGCGTTATTCTGAGAACTAGGTGTATGTATATATATATATATATATATATATATATATATATATATATATATATATATATATATATATATATATATATATATATATATATATATATATATATACAGTGCTCCCTCATTTATCGCGTGGGTTCGGTTCCGGGACCAGCCGAGACAGGTGAAAAATCACGAAGTAGAAGCACCATATTTATTATAGATATTTTTATATTTATTTATACCTTTACCGTATAAACCCTCCCGGCACTGTTAACAAACCACGCTTTATTTTATTAACAACAGCGTGCAAGCGTAAATTTATATGACATGATATTATGCAGATAAAAAAAAAAGCATTAAGAACAAACACCAAACAAACTTTCGATATAATATCGTCAGGGAAATAGCATGTAGAGAATATATATATTTCATTTAAGTTTCCCATGTACAGTACGATATACGTTTTCTTTGTAATGAATTGTATACGTTTTCTTTTTCTCTCAGCTGACTCTATTTACGTTAAGATTTCATGCAGCATGGTCGATAGATAGAATAATGCTTAGAACCAAGGAATAAAAATAATACTATAATCTTGAAAATTAGATAAACCCCAAATAGGGTGAGTAAATAAATATTTTATGAGTAAGATATTGTGCCTGAAAAAGCATCAGCTGATACGGAAGCGGCAAAATGTTTTGGTTAGAGGTTCCTTTTCCCGCATCCTCCTCCTCTTCAACCGCTTAATGCGATCGAATATTATGATGAGATTTGAAAAAAAAACATTAAGAACAAACAGCAAACAAACTTGCAATATAATATCGTCAGGGAAAGAGCATGCGAGGGTGTATCAGCTGATACGGAAGTGCCAAAATGTTTGCAGATAGAGGTTCGTTCTCCCGCATCCTCCTCCTCTTCTACTGCTCAATGCGATCGAATATTATGAGGAGAATTGAAAAAAAGCATTAAAAACAAACAGCAAACAAATATTCAATTTAATATCGTCAGGGAAATAACGTGTGAGGGTGTATCAGCTGACACCGAAGTGCCAAAACGTTTGCAAATAGAGGATTGTTCTCCCCATCCTCCTCCTCCTCTACCGCTTATGCGATCGAATATTATGAAATGAATTGAGAAAAATCATTAAGAACACACAGCAAACAAACTTTTGATATAATATCGCCAGGGAAATAGCGTATAGAGAATATATATATTTCATTTAGGTTTCCCATGTACAGTACGATATATGTTTTCTTTGTAACGAATTGTTTAGTTTTCTTTTTCTCTCAGCTGACTTTGTTTACGTTTAGATTTCGTGCAGCATGGTCGATATGTAAAGAAGAAAGAATAATGTTTAGAACCAAGAAATATTAATACCGTAATCTTGAAAATTAGATAAACCCCAAATAGGGTGAGTAAATAAATATTTTATGAGTAAGATATTGTGCCTGAATAGTGATAAGCATCAGCTGATACGGAGGCGGCAAAACGTTTTGGTTAGAGGTTTGTTCTCCCGCATCCTCCTCCTCTTCTACCGCTTAATGCGATCGAATATTATAAAGAGAATTGAAAAAAAGCATTAAGAACAAATAGCAAACAAACTTTTGATATAATATCGTCAGGGAAATAGCGTGCAAGGGTGCATCAGCTGATACGTAGGTGGCAAAACTTTTGATCCTCGTGCTCAAAGAGAGCATATACCCAGAAAATCTGCGATATAAAATAAACAATATGTATCCAGTGGTAGGGTGGCTCATGACACCAGCTACACTGAATATTCTTGGATAATCATTACACATCTTATATAATCCCTTCACATCTGACAGGTCATTACAATCTCCATCTACGTTTCCCTTTACTTTATGTATTCTTCTTGCCCAGGCCCGATAAAGGCTGTTTGATTTTATTATTTTTTGGCCCATCCTAGTGTCACAATAATTTTTTTTTTCTCCCAAAAAATCACGATACACTGAATTCGCAGTAGGTGAATCGCGATATAGCGAGGGATTACTGTATATACACACACAGAGGAAGTCCTCATATAACGTCGTTTCGAGTTTACCACAAAGGCTATTAAAAAAAAAATAAAAATCAAGCCTTTGTCTAGTTTCCATTACCCTTCCTTCCTGGTCCTCTAGTGTTAAAAGTTGGAGTAGCCAACGGTCTTTTCACAGATGATGATAAAGAGATGTATAAATGCTTATATGAATATTACTTATCCGCATTAACCAAAGAACACTTGGAATATATTCCAGAAGTAGAGTACATCTACACAGCCTGTCCTAATAATATGCTTAGTCCAGTAAATATTACAAGATAGGATGTAATAAAAGAAATAGATAAAGACTCATAAATCTCCGGGACCTGATGAAATTTATGCTAGTATTAAATAAGTGAAAGGCAGAGCTTAGTTGTCCACTAACTGCCCTATATTATAATTTAATAAAATTAGGATTGGTACCCAAGGAGTGGAAATTGGCCGATGTGGTACCAATATTTGAAAAAGGAAAATGGGTTACAAAGAAAAACTATAGATCTGCATATTTCTTTTTGAATTCAATATATTATTTAAATTTTTCAATATAACCAATATGTATATATAATAATAAATAAAGCAATTAACTTGTTAAAAAATGAGATAAAAGGGTAATATTTTTTTGTATAGGTGTGTTTTATATCAAATAGTTTTGTTATCTATAAATTTTGTACTGATTGTTCCTTTGGCATTCCAGACTCACCTGGCTGCCCCTGTCTCGTCAGCAGGTGACATAGCAAGCCTTCTCCTGATAAGCAAGTTTCTCCCTCTCTATGTAAGCACACCACATGAATACAGTATTCTGTACAGGTATTATTTACAGTTTTGTACTACACAGTAACACAGTACAGGTATTGAAGTGTAATATAGTACAGATATTTTTATGTATGTGTTGTTTTATTATACCGTACAGTACATGTATACTAAACATTACCATTTTTTTTTTTTTTTTTGTGTGACACTGGGACAGGCAGAAACTGCCCTCATCAATAAAGGCCCGGGCACTAGAAAATACCAAGACGAAGGAAAAGATAAAGGTCAAGAATAAGGCAGAGATGAGGTAATGTCAAACATAGGAAAACGACACACAGAAAAAACAGTCAAAGTACAGAAGACCCAAAGATATGGAGGGCTGGGCTCTGAGATGATGATACATCTGCTTTTTGAAGGATGAAAGGTCATAAGAATTAGGAAAGACAGAAGGAGGAGGAGAGTTCCAGAGTCTGGAGGTAGATGGGAAGAAGCAGTCGCTGCACTGACCAATCCGCGAGCTACAAATCTCCACACAGTACCTGTGAGATGAGGCCGCTTGGCGAGTGTTACACGGCCTCGGCAGTGAGGGAGGGATGCAACTCGCCAATTCATCAGAGCAGCGATGGAAGTAGTAGCAATACAAAAGAGAAAGGAAAGATACCTTATGACGATGTGAGAGAGAATCCAGATTAGAAGTAAGAGAAGGATCATTAATGAGTCTGACTGCCTTAGATTCAACCCTATCAAGAAGATAAGTATAAGAAGAAGTACCCCAAATGTGTGAGCAGTATTCTAAGCAGGGAAAAATAAGACCTTTATAAACTTTAAGTAACTGCAAAGAGGAAAAGTAATGACAAAAACGAAACAAAACCCCCAATTATTTGGATGAGGATTTAGAAATTTGGATTATGTGATTCCTCCAAGACAAGTTAGAGGCTATATGGATTCCTAATATGATGATAGAGTTAAGAGGGTAACTTTCGTTAGTTTCGAAGACAATAGGGTCATCAGGAGGAGAAGAAGATAAAGAGATAGCCACAAACTGTCTTGAAGGTTTGAATTTAACTAAATTTTGAGTGCCCCATTCAAATACTCACTGCAAATTGGAGTTAAGAGTAAAAGAAAGAGTAATACGAGACTGATTACAGTAACAGATGAAGGTTGTGCGGAAAAGGAAGAGGAAAAATGAAGGGTAGAATCATCAGCAAAGGCATGAAGAAGAGAGGAAGATGGGGATTTTAGAAGATCATTGATGAAGAGAAGGAACTGAGTAGGTGAAAGAAAAGAGCTCTGTGGAATACCACTGGTAACAGAAAAAGGGCTAGATGTCGCACCATCAACTAGATATAAAACGGTCAGTAAGAAAACTGGAAAGCAGAGAACAGAAGGAAGGGGTAAAGTCATATGCAAGGAGTTAGGCCAACAGTGCCTTGTGCCACACTGTCAAAAGGCTTAAGAGATATCAAGGGCGACAACAAAAGATTCCCCATAGTTCCTCAGAGATGATGACCATACATGAGTAAAATAGACCAGAAAATCACTGGTGGATCTTGCCTTGCAGAAGCCATACTGGTGATCTGATACAAGCGACTTAGATTCACGGCATTTCAAGAAGTGAGCATTGAGCAAAGTTTTGAAAACTTTAGCAATAGAGGAGGTTAGGGCAATACGTCAGTAGTTTGAAGGAATATAGCAGTCACCCTTTTTAGAAACAGGTTGAACTAGAGCATGCTTCCAAGATGAAGGATAGATACTGGTTGAGAGAATGAGGCGAAAAAGATGGCAAAGCACAGGAGCCACTTCATCTGCAAACTCCTTAAGGAACCTTGCAGAGATACCATCGGGACCAGATGCCTTGTTCATCTTTAGTGAGCGAAGAACCTTATGAATTTTGCGTGAAGAAAAGATACAAGAGGGCGTAGGCTTAGAGAGAGGAAAAGATTGAGGAACAGGTGCACTGGAATCGTTTATAGAAGAGTTGGCAGAAAAATGAGAGCCAAAGAGAGTGGCTTTGTCAGTGGGAGAGCAAGCTATAGAACCATCAGAACGAATGAGAGGGGGAAAGCTTGAGTTACAGAAGTTTTGGGAGATGTATTTGGCTACGGACCAGAAGCGTTTGTCAGTGGGAGAGGAGTTAGAGGTCATCAACTTTCCTTCTTATAAAGGAAGCCTAAGACCTTCAAATCTGAGCAGTAAAGCTACAATAAAAGTCTAAGTAATTATTTAAGAACCATTAGGAACATAGGGTCCCCTTTTAAAAAAATAAATAAATAAATAAAAAAAAAATTTGGTTCGAATAAAAGTGTGTTTCGACTTACGTCGGTTTTCAACTTAGGTCGCCTGTCAGAAACGGAATCTTGACGTTATATGAGGACTTCCAGCATATATATATATATATATATATATATATATATATATATATATATATATTACAGTGTTACCCCGGTTATTCGCGTTTCTTGGTTCGCGTTCTCACTCTATCGCGGTTTTTTTGGGGATAAATTATTATTTTAGTTTATGGGTATACGCAAAAATATTAAAATATTGAAAAAAAAAAAAATTTCAGTATTTTCATTTTTTTATTGGAAATGTAAATTTACATTGCTTGCTGTTATTTATAATGTAAAGGGTGTTTTTTTAACAGTGCAGGGAGGGTTTATACAGTTTGTAAACGAAAAAATAATTGTAAATGAGTATGTGTGTCACGTCATCATCACCTCATTCACCGTAATTTTATCTATCACTTTCAAAAAAATTTACATTGTGTGCTGTTATTTATAAAGTAAAGGGTGTTTTTTAAACAGTGCAGGGAGGGTTTATACAGTTTGTAAACGAAAAAATAATTGTAAATGAGTATGTGTGTCACGTCATCATCACCTCATTCACCGTAATTTTATCTATCACTTTCATAAAAATTTACGTTGCTTGCTGTTATTTATAATGTAAAGGGTGTTTTTTTAACAGTGCAGGGAGGGTTTATACAGTTCGTAACGAAAAAATAATTGTAAATGAGTATGTGTGTCACGTCATCATCACCTCATTCACCGTAATTTTATCTATCACTTTCATAAAAATTTACGTTGCGTGCTGTTATTTATAATGTAAAGGGTGTTTTTTTAATAGTGCAGGGAGGGTTTATACAGTTCGTAAACGAAAAAATAATTGTAAATGAGTATGTGTCACGTCATCATCACCTCATTCACCGTAATTTTATCTATCACTTTCATAAAAATTTACGTTGCTTGCAGTTATTTATAATGTAAAGGGTGTTTTTTTAACAGTTCAGGGAGGGTTTATACAGTACGTAAACGAAAAAATAATTGTAAATGAGTATGTATGTCACGTCATCATCACCTCATTCACCGTAATTTTATCTATCACTTTCATAAAAATTTACGTTGCTTGCTGTTATTTATAATGTAATGGGTGTTTTTTTAACAGTGCAGGGAGGTTTATACAGTACGTAAATGAAAAAATAATTGTAAATGAGTATGTATGTCACGTCATCATCACATTCACGGTAAGTTTTCCTATCACTTTCATAAAAATTTTATGTTGCTTGCTGTTTTCTATAATGTTAAGGGTGTTTTTTTAACAGTGCAGGGAGGGTTTATCCAGTACATAAACGAAAAAATAATTGTAAATGAGTATGTATGTCATGTCATCATCACATTCACGGTAAGTTTTCCTATCACTTTCATATGAATTTACGCTTGCATGCTGTTATCTATGAAGTAAAGGGTGGTATGTTATCAGTACAGGGACAGTTTATACAGTGTAAACGTAAAAATATATTAAAATATCTATGTACTTATAGGCTGATCCTACTTCGCGGATTTCCTGCTTCGCACCGGGTCCCGGAGCCGAACTACCGCGATAAGTGAGGCAACACTGTATACCTAGTTCTTAAAATAACACAAAGAGAGGTTCTCAGAAGTTCTGCGTATTGTAATTTTCGTGTAATTTAACGAGCAATTTTCCATAGGAAACAATGATAATGGGCATTGATCCGTTCCACAACCGTCCATAGACACACTATACTAAAGATATAAAATAAGTAAAGCATATTTTATAAGTACATAACAAAGCAGAAAGACCTGTAGTTATTTATATTAACATACAAATAGTGTACAGTATAAAAGATACACAGATTTACAGTGCAGTAAACAAATTAATGCACTCTATTAAGCGGTAGGCAACAGGCATACAATTGGGATGTGCATGGTGACAGTGAGCATGAGGATGAAAATGTTTTGCCGCCTCCGCATCAGCTGATGCACCATCGCACGCTATTTCCCTGACAATATTATTTAGCAAGTTTGTTTGCTGTTTGTTCTTGATGCTTTTTATCAATTCTCTTCATAATATTCGATAGCATTAAGCAGTAGAAGAGGAGGAGGAGGAGGGAGAACTAACCTCTATCTGCACACGATTTGTTGCCTCCGTATCAGCTGATGCCCCCTTGCATGCTATTTTCCTGACAATATTATATCACAAGTTAGTTTGCTGTTCTTAATGCTTTTTATCCATTATCTTCAGAATATCCGATCGCATTAAGCGGTAGAAGATGTAGAGGATGCGGGAGGATGAACCTCCATCTGCAAATGCTTTGCTACTTCCGTATCAGCTGATACACCCTTGCAAACTATTTCCCTGACGATATTATATCGAAAGTTGGTTTGCCGTTTGTTCTTAATGCCTTTTTCAATTCTCTTCATAATATTCGATCGCATTAAGCGGTAGAAGAGGAGGAGGATGCTGGAGAACGAACCTCAATCCGCAAACATTTTGCTGCTTTCGTATCAGCTGAGGCACACTCGCACGCCTTTTCCCTGATGATATTATATCGAAACTTTGTTGGCTGTTTGTTCTTCTTGCATTTTTTCCATAATCTTCATAATATCCAATCACATTAAGCGGTAGAAGAGGAGGAGCATGGCGGCAAAGTGCCTCCGAGGCGGTCGATTATTTACTAAAATGAGATTTTTTTTTTTCTAATTTTTTTGCATGGGCGTTATTCACAAATTTCGTATTTATTTAATATTAATATTTAGGGGCGTTGTTCCAGTTTCGCGGAATATAAACACAGGTAAAAAGTGAACTAACTATATATATATATATATATATATATATATATATATATATATATATATATATATATATATATATATATATATTATATATATATATATATATACAGTGTTCCCCCCCATACCGCGGTAGTTCGGTTCCGGGACCTGGCGCGAAGCAGGAAATCCGCGGAGTAGGATCAGCCTATATGTACATAGATATTTTAATATATTTTTACGTTTACACTGTATAAACCCTCCCTGTACTATTAACAAACCACCCTTTACTTCATAAATAACAGCATGCAACGTAAATTTATATGAAAGTGATAGATAAAATTACGGAGAATGAAGTGGTTATTACATGACATACTCATTTACAATTATTTTTAAGTTTACGTACTGTATAAACCCTCCCTGCACTGCTAAAAAAACATGAACTATCTCACATAGGTGAGAGCTACTGGAAATATAAATATGTATGCTAGCTCACGTAGCTATCGGACACTACATATATCGCATGATGCAATACTGTGAGTTATACTGTACGTACGTATATCTAAATTCATTTTTTTTACGGTTTTTCACTGTTTTATTATTCTTAGGCTAGGAAATACTTGCTTTATCAATAAAATAATGAAAATTTTAATATTCACTAGGTCACGTAGGTGAGAGCCTTTGTGTTTTCCGAAACACTGATACCGGTATCGTATTTTATGTGGTGCAATACTGTTTACTATTTTTTACTGTTTTATTATTCTTAGGCTAAGAAATAATAAAATCATGAACTTATTGGAAATATAAATATATAAGCTAGCTCACGTAGCTATCAGACAGTATTTCGCATGATGCAATACTGTGAGTTATACTGTACGTACCTACGTATTTCTAAATTTATGTATATGCTAGCTCACGTAGCTATCAGACACTACATATATCGCATGATGCAATACTGTGAGTTATACTATACGTACGTATATCTAAATTTATGTTTTTTTACTATATTTTACTGTTTTATTATTCTTAGGCTAGGATATACTTGTTTTATCAATAAAATAATGAAAATTTTAATATTCACTAGGTCATGTAGGTGAGAGCCTTTGCGTTTTCCGAAACACTGATACCGGTATCGTATCTTACGTGGTGCAATACTGTTTACTATATTTTACTGTTTTACTATTCTTAGGCTAAGAAATACGTTTTTTTTATCAATAAAATCATGAAACTACTGGAAATATAAATATATATGCCAGCTCATGTAGCTGCGACCCCAATACATTGTACGCTATCGAACACAATTTCGCATGATGCAATACTGTGAGTTATACTGTACGTACGTATATCATTCAGTTATTAGTACAATGTATATTAATTTAAAATTCATTTACTCATTTGATGATTGTACAAAATCTATTGTATATATTCATTGTAATTTGGACCAAATATTCCTTTTGTAAAGATTATACTCTTCAAAAGAGGTGGTCAATAAACGTATCTATCTAAATTTATGATTTTTACCATTTTTTACTTTTTATTATTCGTAGGCTGGGAAATAAATTTTTTTTATCAATTACATAATGAAATGTGTTTTTTTCAATAAAAAAATGAAAATACTGAGAATTTTTTTTTTTTAATATTTCAATATTTTTGCATATACAGTACCCATAAAATAAAATAATAATTCATCCAAAAAAAACCCCTCGATACAGTGAGAACGCGAACAAAGAAACGCGAATAACCGGGGAATACTGTATATATATATATATACCCCGACCGGGACTTGAACCTGGGACTTATTACTAAGCCAAGGTGCTACAGACTACACCAATGAAGGTTAAAGGGAAACTAACCTCACAGCTTATATCTGCTATGGTAGGAATGAACGCATTCAATCTGGCCGCAAGTATGTTCATATTACAGTTTCCCCAACCACACTCGTGGTTTCGTTTTTGCATTTAATTCAACTCCCAATCTCATTCGGGACCAACAATAACCAAATAAGCACAGTACATATGTGAAAACATGAATAATTTTTACCCTAACAGGGACTTGAACCTGGGACTTATTATTACTAAGTCAAGGCGCTACCAACTACAACACAGAAGATTAAAGGGAAACTAACCTCACCGCTTATATCTGCTATTGTAGGAATGAACTCATTCTATCTAAAAGCCACTATGTTTATATTACAGTTTCTCCAACCTCACTTGTGGTTTCCTTTTTACATTTAATTCAACTCCCAATCTCATTCGGGACCAACAGTAACCAAATAAGCACATTACATAAGTGAAAACATGAATCATTTTTATCCTGACCGGGACTTGAACCTGGGACTTTTATTATTACTAAGCCAAGGCACTATCAACTACACCAAACAAGGTTAAAGAGAAACTAACCTCACAGCTTATATCTGCTATGGTAGGAATGAACGCATTCTGAATGCCACACTCTTCATATTACAGTTTCCCCAACCTCACTCGTGGTTTCGTATTTGCATTTAATTCAACTCCCAATCTTGTGTGGGCCCAACAATAACCAAATATGCACATCACATATGTGAAAACATGAATCATTTTTACCCCGAGTGAGGGTGGGGAAACTGTAATATGAACATAGTGGCATTCAGATAGAATGCGTTCATTCCTACCATAGCAGATATAAGCTGTGAGGTTAGTTTCACTTTAACCAACTGTGGTGTGGTTGGTAGCATCTTGACTTAGTAATAAAAAGTCCCATGTTCAAGTCCCGGTCGGAGTAAACATGATTCATGTTTTCACATATGTAATGTGCTTATTTGGTTATTGTTGGTCCCGAATGAGATTGGGAGTTGAATTAAATGCGAAAACGAAATCACAAGTGAGGTTGGGGAAACTGTAATAAGAACATAGTGGCATTCAGGTAGAATGCGTTCATTCCTACAACATCAGAAATAAATTGTGAGGTTAGTTCCCCTTTAACCTTCTGTGGTGTAGTTGGTAGCGCCTTGGCATAGTAATATATATATATATATATATATATATATATATATATATATATATATATATATATATATATATATATATATATATATATATATGTGTACTGTCACCTCGCTATTTACATGAGCTTAAACTACGCGAAATTGGAATAATGCATCTTGAATATAATAGTATAAAAATCGAATTATGGCGAATAACTCAAGAGAGAAAAAGCGAAAAAAAAAACACGGTTCAGCTTAGTAACTAAGTGACCACCTCTGAGGCAGTTTCCCACCATGTTGCCATGTGCTTCTGTCTCTCTTCACCCAGCATGAACCCCAACTACAAAACGGGATTTTCACCCTTATTGGAATGATATTCCACATAAGTCATTGTTGTACTAAGAAAGCAATGATTAATGACTCTCTCTCTCTCTCTCTCTATATATATATATATATATATATATATATATATATATATATATATATATATATATATATATATATATATATATATATATAGATATATATATACAGTGTTACCCCGGTTATTCCCGTTTCTTGGTTCGCGTCCTCACTGTATCGCTTTTTTTTTTTTTGCCCCCCCCCCCCCCTTTTTTTTTTTAAGATCATTGTGACACCAGGATGGGCCAAAAATGATAAAATTAAGCAGACTTTATCAAGTTGTAAAGAGAAACAGAGATGGAGAGTGTAATGACCTGTCAGATGTGAAGGGATTATAAAAGATGTGTAATGAATATCCAGCTCTCTGCTGGGTTTTAATATACCTCTGCATTACTTTCATGATGTCTATTCCAATAATTCTGCTTAGATCTTATTATTATTATTATCATCATTGGCAATAATAATTTTCCTTTGATGATGATTGTGGAGATTATTATCATCATCATCATCATTATTATTATTATTAAGGGCTCATCATTGTTTGTACATCTGTTGGTTTATTTACTTTTAATAAATGTGTAAAGTGCCCCTCCCTAGTTGGCTGGGACAAAGAGAGTGTGGGGGGTTGGGTAGAATAGAATGTTAGAGAGAGAGAGAGAGAGAGAGAGAGAGGAGAGAGAGAGAGAGAGAGAGGAGAGAGGAGAGAGAGAGAGAGAGAGAGAGAGAGAGAGAGAGAGAGGAGAGAGAGAGAGAGAGAGAGAGAGAGAGGAGAGAGAGAGAGAGAGAGGAGAGAGAGAGAGAGAGAGAGAGAGAGAGAGAGAGAGAGAGAGAGAGAGAGAGAGAGAGAGAGAGAGAGAGAGAGAGAGAGAGAGAGAGTCATAAATCATTGTTATACTGGTACAACAAGGACTTGTTTGCAAAAGACACTCCAGTAAGGGTGAAAATCCTAGTCAAAAAGTCACTATAGCCTGGCATTGTGATCACAGCCACCACACACCTGGTGTCCACCTTATATAGTGATAACTAAATAATATATACCACACCAGCCAAGTAGGTCAAAAAATGTATTCATTAATAATTTATTCATTATTTTTTGGCCTTTGTACATGTAGTGGGTTGGTCCATGGCACCAGCCGCCCGTTGCGATACTATAGCTGAATTATTTTTAAACTTGAATAGGACTGTCCAGGACAGTTCGATGTTACGTCTTCCTTCAGTTACTGTTATATTTTATGCCTACCTCAACACTGAATATTCTTGGATATTCATTACACCCCTCTTATTATCCCTTCACTTCTGACAAGTCAGTACACTCTCCATATCTATTACTTTTTACTTAATGTATTCTTCGTGCCCAGGCTCGGTTGGGGCTATTTTTTTTTGGGGGGGGGGCCTGTCCTGGTGTCACAATAAAAAAAAAAAAAATAAATGAATAAATTGAATAAACTGAGAGAAAGAGAGTCCTAAACCATTGTTGTACAAGTATTAGAAGGACTTATGTGAAAAAATCACTCCAATAAGGGTGAAAATCCCAGTCAGAAAGTAGTTATGGGTTAACACTCTGCTCACCGCCACCACACACCTGGTGTCAACCATATATAGAGTGAGGTAATCTTTTTATTTTTTGTTTATCTGCATATCTTTAATACTGTACAGTACTTTTTAATTTTTAGCTTACGTATTTTAGCTTGGTTATGTACTTGTAAAATATGTTTTACTATGCTTTTTTTGTTTGTTATAGTGTCATATGAAAGTACTGTATATTAAATAAGTGTAACAAAGAAAGTGATAGAGAAATACGCCATGTGGATTGGAAAAGTCACACGCTGCAACACTATATTCACCATGAATTTTCTTGGCTAGAGGGTGTTTTGACAACTAGTTATATTGTTATGGCTTAGGCCTCTCACATGTACACGCCAAGTGCCGATAGAGGTCAAAGTTGCTGAAACAGTTCCAGACATTCTCACGAGTAGCATCTAGATGTACGTACGTACATGCACCTTCTGCTAATAGGCCTGCTTGATTAAGAACCACCCACAAGGAAGGAGATTGCCTCCAGCTGGAAGCCGATTGGCAGGCTGTTCGAGCCACCACGCCCTATCATCTTGGTACTACAAGATAGTAGGGGTTAGTCATACACAGAGAGCGGAGTTGAAGTCAGAACTAGATTTGGGGCAGAACTAAGATCTCTAAGAGATTTCCCCTAAGGGGGCGGGGAACGGGAGCTTTGAGGTGTAGAACAAGTTTAGATAGTTGTAATATATTCATTTAAATGAATGATGCATATCTGTTATCACCGACCTCACTACCTATAGAATAAGTATACTGTAGTCTTAAAATAATGCTATACGTCACTCGTGGCAGTGGTAGGATGAATCCAAACCGTAGTTACCATGAAGAGACAAGAAGAAACTAAATGACAGTGCATCTCATGCTGTGCAAAATGCAAGAAACAGATAATCATGCATCTCTGGAAGCAATGTCCGAGGTAGAAAAGATTCGTAGAATTCTCGAGTTAGAAGAAACTTCAAGACGCTTAAAAGCAAGCGACACCAAGAGAGACGCCTCAGGCTCCGACGACCCTCAGAGTATGGAGAAACCGCAGCCAGTCACACCCCTCCCCCGTCCCCATATAGGCAAGGCATCCCACAGTAAGAACTGTCCCATGCATTTTGACTCCAAAGGAAAGTTGCTGAAACTTCGTTCACGAAGACTGAGAAATGTCAACTTGGAGAGAAATTCAGCGCGATTCATGTATATCACCGTGCCACGCACTGTGAATGTGGCTTTGAGGAAGTGTGCCCCTACCAGGCGTTTTTTGCTGCTGAATTCGACTAAGAAGATGCCTGTGATGGAGAATTGACGATTTTACGAGACATATGGACGACGTCGGCGAGAAAACCAACGTGCCCAGAATAAAAGAAATCCTCCTCCAGTGCCTGTGGCCGTGACGTCCTTCAAGCAGCACCCCAAAATAACTAAGTACTTGTAATCTGTATCCAGTGAGTAATGGGACAAATATTAAAAGAAATTGAGGTCGGAGGACTCTGCCATTTTACTTTGTAGACATGCTTTGACTCAGCCACCCTGTATATAAAAGGGCGTATTGCCTTAGTAAATTAATAGAAGTAGAATTTCTGTGCCCATTGCTATCATGGACAGTTTGTACTAATAGCTATAAGCAGTAATAAACTCCATTTTTGTTATAATTTGAGCAATATTACAAGTAATTGCATTTGAAGGGTGTTCCTTATTTTTATTATAGCCTAAGTTAAGTATCAAAAAAGCGAATGTATTGATTTTAATAGAAAAAAATTATAATGTAAGTGTAAGATTATTTTTATATCAATTTCTTAAAGCGAAAGTGACAGTGTTTAAGAATAAAATATAAGTAGTAGAGTTTTTATATAATCTGAAATGCGCATAACAATTATAGTAAATGCGCATAACCATTATAGTGAGAAAAAAAATATTTGATCCGTTTTAAAGTCTTTATTTTTTTTTTTGCCGCGTGTGATATTTTTTGCGAAAGGAATGCGGAAATGACTGTCCGATCTCTCAACTTCCTTATTATAAAGTAATAATAATTGTACTGATTTTTATATTAAAATACATGTATGACATATCCTTTGAAGAAATAGAGATTTTTGTGATATTAAGATTTTTACAGTTCAATATAACTAGTTTTTTCATTCGTTAAAATGTTATGCAGGCAAGGGAAAGAGAGTAAAGTAAATTGCGCTGTGATAGGGAGGTTAGGGTGTCGCCCTACCGTAGTGTAGAGGGGGAGAATAGCGGGGACCTAATACCGTTGAGTGAGACGCACCGAGGAGGCCGACGAGTGGCGTCGTAGAGACCGCCAACCATCGCACACCCTCAGTGTTGGGGGGGGAGAAATGTTGTGCTGTCATAGTCATAATCATAGATTTTATTGCCAAATATTTAGCATACATACAGGAATAAATATGTACATTATATTCAGAGGCACTAGCCTGCTGAGCAAGAGCTCCTTGGCAGGCAGTTTAATATACATTTCACATAAATTAAAGTATGACGGCAATAGTTAACAAAAGCTCCAATACAGCAATCTCCTACTTATCTTGTCATAAAACAAAACAGAAGCCTGACCTTAACCTGGACATAATGATACACCAATACTGTATTAATTATTAATCAACAGCTGCTTGATTTTGCCTAGTAAATAAATGCTGTTTGAGTTTCTTTTTAAATAAAGTTGTGCCAGTTATTTTTACATCTTCTGGTAATGCATTCCAACATTTTGGGTCAAAACAGTGAATAGAAAATTTGTACAAGGTTGTTCTCGGCTGTGGACATATCAAATTTATATTGTTACCTCTGGTTCCATGGTTGTGTTGAATAAATCTAAATAATTTTCTGTTATCATTAACATCACTATGTATAATAATAAGACAGAAATATTGTATCAAGTAATTAAATTTAAGCAAGTTTAGCTCCTTGAATAAAGAGGAAGTTGAGTCATATTTTCCACTATATGTAATAGTTCTGATCAGTCTTTTCTGAGTTACAAATACATCCCTTACAACTGACGGCCAAGTACAACCCCAGATGGACAAACAGTATATAATATGAGGATAACACAGGGAATAGTATATGCGTTTTAAGGCCTCATTTGTTAGGTTATGGCGAATTTTATACAAAATTCCACACGTCTTGGACAGTTTTGAGCAGACCGATTGAATATGATATTTCCAACTTAAATTTTCATCAATAATTACTCCCAAAAATTTATTACAAGCAACTCTTTTAACTTCATACCCATTCATATTAACTAGACCAATATTGTGTACTACAGATCTATTTTGAAATAAGATATAGTCAGTTTTGGAAACATTTAGCTTTAATTTATTAACAGAGACCCAGTTGTTAATTTTTTCTAGTTCACTATGTAAAACAAAATGCAGGTGGTCAAGGTTATTATCATGCAAGAGAAGGTTGGTGTCATCTGCATAAAGAATATATTGAATTTATTACTGGCATTTCCCATTACAATATACGGCTTGTTTTCTATTTTTCAAGTAGCTCTTAAATAACTGTAATGGTGTTCCCCTAATACCCACACAAGTTAGTTTTTCTATTAGTATATCATGATCTAATGAGTCAAATGCTTTGGACAAGTCTAGGAAAACCCCTGCAACAAAGTTTTTATTTTCCAAATTTTTATAAACATCACTTGTAAAGTTCATTATTGCTTTTTCAGTGGTCATATTATTAAGGAATCCATATTGATTTTCGGATAATAGGTTGAACTTTTCAAGGAATTCTTTAAGTCTGTGAACAATCGCTTTTTCAAACACTTTACTTAAAGACGGTAAGACAGATATAGGTCTATAGTTATTTTCATCATCTACAGTGCCTGACTTAAAAATAAGTATTACTTTAGCACATTTTAGTTTGTCTGGAAAACATCCTTGCTGAAAACATAGATTGATTATGTGGGTAAGTGGGGTACCAATGGGCAGTGACCTGGAGTAGTTTTGATGGAATTTCATCATATCCCAACGCTGTATTTGGTTTTAAGGTTTTTATATATTTAGTGACTTCCTCCCTTGTTACAGGATTCAAGTAAACGAAAAGTCTGGTAGATTATTAAGAAACTGTCGGTGTGAGTTTTGTTGCACATTTTGTTGTTCCTGTGTTGGTTGTGCTATAGTTAAGAAATGATTATTAAAGATATTAGCAGTGTGGTCATTATCATTTTTTAATTTGATTTCCTTTGAATGATTAATTTGTTTTCATCCCATTAGGCTGTTTATTGTATTCCAGGTGGACTTGCTGTTTCCTTGTTCCTTCTTAAGCTTATCCTGAAAATATCTATTTTTTGCAGTGTTACTAATTTGTTCCTGTCAGCTTTATATCTGGTTCCAAAAGACAAAGGCCATTTTGATGCAAGCCTTTCTAACCGGTGTTTTTCTTTGATACTATTTTTTAATCCTGCAGTTATGTGTGGGCATCTGTTGTTTTTATTATTTACAGTCAATTTTCTTAGAGGAAAGCAGTCTAGAAATTTATCACTAAATGTACAGTGAAATTTATTAAAAGCTTCATTTGCATTATTTAGGTCAATGATATGTTGCCATTTTTCATGTGATACATCTCTAGTAAATTTAGCTATGTTATCATCAGCGTAATGTCTTTTCTCTACATATGAATCAAATTTATGTTCTTTTTTAAACTGGGAGTATACTGCGAAATGATCTGTTATGTCGGTGTACACTATGTAATTACTTATGTTGTCGTCAAGATTTGAGGTCCAGATAAGATCGATTAGAGATGCACTATTTTCAGTTACTCTCGTAGGTTTAGAAGTTATTGAAGCAGCCACGTGAATACATTAAGTTTATAAAATCAGTTACTCTTTGATCATTTATTTTAAACAAATCTAAGTTCCAATCACCGAATAAATAAATAGTTTTGTACTTTTTTCTTGCTGCAAAATCAAATACTTTCAGTAAATCTTCAAGGAATTCAGGCATGTTCCCCTTTGGTGGTCTATATACAGATGCAAAGAAGCAATTTTCCTTACCGTTATGTACCTGTACACTAACACATTCAATGAATCGTTCCATCATACTGCACTCCTTTATAACACTCGAGCTATACTTATTAGATACATACATACATACACCTCCACCTTTCCCGTCTCTGTTCTGAGTGAACATATTGTACCCTGTTATTTTATACAATGATTCAATATCATTATCCAGCCTAGTCTCCGAAAAACCCATTACATCACATATATTATTTTCTGTTAAACATTGATCAACAAATATTTGAAGATTATTTGCAAGACTTCTAATGTTCCTGCACAAAACAAAAAATGCATTAGATTTATTTAAATTTGAATACAGTTCATTTAAGTATATATAAATTGAAAAAGTGTTGGTTGCGTTTCTCATATTATTCAAAAACAAATCTATATCATTTTCAAGATCAAGTGGGTTAAATATCATCTTATCAAGCTCACTGATACATAAATAATTGGGAAGTACTTTGTCGCTGTTTCTTAGCCTTATAAGTTCATCGTCATTAATGTAATAGTATGGGATGTATCTGTTTACAGCCATGGTGAAGAACTAAATTATACTACTTTTACATTACTGACTTGCAAGCTACCATTTACTTCTACCATATCTTACCGGGTTCTTCCGGCCATTTATTGGTTTAGGGTGGGAGCGTTTTATAGCTCTCGTGGCGGGAGACACAGCAGGAGGGGGTGCGGGTGATGACATATCACTCTCCCACCCACCCCACTCCCATGCCCCCCCCACCCCCACACCACCGATCCTGGTCAACTCCTCAACCACGCTACCCACAGCACCAGCCACACTCTCGGAGTTGTATCGTTCCTTCACGATGAGCTTCGTATGTTTAAAGTAGGCAAATTTCCCTTCTGAAATGGGTGAGTGAATGGGGGAAGTCGCCGTCAGGAGAGAATGGGTGAGTGAATGCGTGGATGGAAGTGGCAGTGAGAGGGGGGGTGTATAACGAGAAGCAGCAACCGACCTGAGTGTGAAAAAGGGAGAGTGTTTGGGGGGTGAGATCGCGAGTCACCTGTCTTAAGCCATAAACTGAGATCTGCATAGTTTTAATGGGAGGTGCTATAGCCGTTGCGATATCTATTAAGAAATATATTCGAGGCAACGTGGTGTTCCACCTGCCCAAGTATGGCCGAAATGAAGATTTTATTTTAATATATTTTGTTTTGTCCCCTTCTCTGCCATTGAGATTATTAATCGATTTTCGAAAATTCTAAGAGAAATATTACGTGATAAAGGACGCGAATCTATGAATGATTTTTTATTTTTTTTCTAGCTGAAGTATTTAAATTATTTGTCCAAATGTTTGTCACCATTATTTCAGCTTGGTCATAAAGAAGGGAGTGTAAACTCACAAGAAATGACAACAAGAACGTCACACAGCAGTCTCTTATATATGAAAGAGACGAAGTCGATCCAGAAACCGAATAGACAGGGGAGGAACAGCCTGCACGCAAATCTCCTTGCAAAAGCTAGCCAAGATATAGACAGATATAGAGCAGTATTTTGGGTAGGGAAAGGAAAAGAGAGTAAAAAAAGAGGGTAATTAAGTACCTGACAGATCGTAAGTATAGTAAAAGAGGAAAAATATGTAACTGCCCCCTGTCTCCTGAGGTAATTCTGTTGAATAGTCACTTGAAAAAATTGAATTTGAGTTCGTAGAAGAATATATATACAGTGTTGCCTCACTTATTGCTGTAGTTCAGTTCCGGGACCCGGCGCAAACCCGGAAATCCGTGGAGTAGAGATCAGCCTATATGTACATAGATATTTTAATGCATTTTTACGTTTACACTGTATAAACCCTCCCTGTACTGTTAATAAACCCTTTTCATTATAAATAACAGCAAGCAACGTAATTTTTTTATGAACGTGATAGGAAAACTTACCATGCATGAGGTGATGATGACTTGACATTAATAGGTTCCATATTTTACAATAATTTTTACGTTTCCGTAAAATAGCAGCCAACATCCACAAACTTTTTTCCTTCTTTCAACATATCTAAGAGTTTCACTTTATCTACAATGGTTAACATTTTCCTTTGCCGCTTAGGCTCACTACAAGAAGCCTTAGAAGATGAAGGATGCTTGGGAGGCATTGCAAAGGTTAAAATATGCGAGTAAAAAAATCACAAGCAAAACATATTAATAATAATAAGTACAACATGAATGGCGCACACGAGTGAGGCGAGACAATGGAAGATGGTGGAAGTCTTTGTCCGAAACGCTGATAGCGGTATCGTATTTTACATGTTGTAATACTGTTAGTATTTAAGTTTTTTACTATTTTTTACTGCTATATTATTCTTAGGCTAAGAAATAAGTTTTTTTTTTATCAATAAAATCATGAAACTACTGGAAATATAAATATATATGCTAGCTCACGTAGCTTCGACCCCAATACATTGTACGCTATCGAACACAAGCAAAACGTGAGTTAGACTGAACGAGTCTTTGTCCAAAACGCTGATAGCGGTATCGTATTTTACATGTTGCAATACTGTTAGTATTTATGTTTTTTACTATTTTTTACTGTTTTATTATTCTTAGGCTAATAAATAATTTTTTTTATCAATAAAATCATGAAACTACTGGAAATATAAATATATATGCTAGCTCACATAGCTGCGACCCCAATACATTGTACGCTATCGAACACTATTTCGTCTGATGCAATACTGTGAGTTATACTGTACGTACGTATATCATTCAGTTATTAGTACAATGTATATTAATTTAAAATTCATCTACTTATTTGATGATTGTACAAAATCTATTGTATTTATTCACTGTAATTTGGAACAAATATTCCTTTTGTAAAGATTATACTGTACTTTTCAAAAGAGGTGGTCAATAAACGTATCTATCTATCTATCTATCTACATTTATGTTTTTTACAATTTTTTACTGTTTTATTATTCGTAGGCTGGGATATAATTTTTTTTATCAATTAGATAATGAAATATGTTTTTTTCAATAAAAAAAAAAATGAAAATACTGAGAATCTTTTTTTAATATTTTAATATTTTTGCATATATCCATGAAATAAAATAATAATTTATCCAAAATAAAACGCGGTAGAGTGAGAAAGCGAACCAAGAAGCGCGAATAACTTGGGTAACACTGTATATATAATTTTTTATGTACGATTCCTTAAGTGATTTTATGTTGAAAATGAAATATTATTTTCTATTAATTTTATTACTGCATGCATAGATACAAGCTTTTTAAATTTTTCTTCGGATACACATTTTTTTTATATTTTTGTTTTGTTAAAAAATATATATTATCTTCATAGGATAATTATAACATATCGAAGAGATAAAGATATTAGCGATTTTAACAAGCTCATCTAGAGATAATTATTGTCAATTACAGTCATTGGCCTGAAATTTATAATTACAATTGAGCTAATTAAGATGACTGTAATTCTCAGAGCGTGTACTTTGACTTTGAAATTTAAAATAATGATACTTAAGTCCTTTTATATCGTTTATTAGGAAAGGATAATCATAAATTTTGTTGATAGTAGTAGAGATAAATAAATAAAAATAAGAAATTCTCTTGAGATAACAGCTTTAGTGTAAAATATTTTTAATTTACAATGCTTGTTAAACTTCCAAGAGTTTCATATTTTATTAAATAAAATTATTAAATATGATAATAGCATTTTGTTTAAATTTCGTCAGAGTATCTTTGTCTTATAGCGAGTGTGTGCTTCGACTCAACCCTCTGATTTATAGAGAGAGAATAAATTGCCATAATAGACAAGTATGTGTATCTTTATTTCACTAACATGATTTGAAATGTTAAACAGAAAAATAATAGATTTATGCTTCGATGTTTCTTTATTTGTGTACTAAATTATTTTGTTGTTATTCTTTTTAGAAGGTATAAGCTATTTGTGGTTAGCTCCCTTATATATTTAAGCAGGAAGGCAAGTCATAAAAAAAAGGGCCCTACAAGCAAAAAACATATGCTTTCTGTTTGAAGAAAAATAAGTTGACTCAGACTCAGACACTCTCTCTCTCTTCTATTGCCTCTTCTGTACTGAAACATATCATTTCTTTATGTTGACAGAGTATTATAACTATTGATTCTTTTTAAATACTTTTGCAAAGTTGCTAGATGATAAATGTGCCCAAGTTTTATTATATTTGATAAGTTTTGCATGCTGATATTGCATAAATACTGATAAGACAATATTTGATCTGATTATTGTGAGTTTTTATGCCACATATTGCAACTGTTTTGGGAAATAGATAAGATCCCACTGACAAATTGGGCAACCAAAAGGTTGGTGATTATACTCGTAAAAATATATATATATATATATATATATATATATATATATATATATATATATATATATATATATATATATATATATATATATATATATATATATATATATATATATATATATATTATATATATATATATATATATATATTATACAGTGTTCCCCCCCCGTATCGCGTTTCTTGGTTCGCATTCTCACTGTATCGCGTTTTTTTTTTTTTATAAATTATTATTTTATTTTATGGGTATACGCAAAAATATTAAAATATTGAATAAATAAACATTTTCAGTATTTCCATTTTTTTATTGAAAATGTAAATTTACGTTGCTTGCTATTATTTATAATGTAAAGGGTGTTTTTTTAACAGTGCAGGGAGGGTTCATACAGTAGGTAAACGTAAAAATAATTGTAAGATACCTATGTACATGAGTATGTCATGTATTTACCACTTCATTTACCGTAATTTCATCTATCACTTTCATGTAAATTTACGTTGCATGCTGTTATTTATGAAGTAAAGGGTGGTTTTTTAACAGTACCGGGAGGGTTTATAAAGTATAAACGTAAAAATAATTGTAAAATACCTATGTACGTGAGTATGTCATGTAATTACCACTTCATTCACCGTAATTTTATCTACCACTTTCATGTAAATTTACGTTGCTTGCTGTTATTTATAATGTA
>JAXCGZ010006306.1:32500-40000 GCA_037179515.1 Halocaridina rubra | reverse complement strand
CCTGCATAACTCTTCAAGAGAGTTTATAATTATTCATAAAAAGAAGATTAAAACCATTACAGGTTGGAATACATGTTGCAAGAATCTTCATGCAGTTGCTAGAGATAAATATCTGGAGTGGAAGGCTAAAGGTAGACGTAGAACGGGCATAGAATTTGAATTAATGAAAGAGTCTTGAAAAAAAAATATAGTTTAGAAGAGTGTAAGAAAAATGAGGAAATTCATAGAAATCAAGTCCTTGCTAATTCATTCTCTAAGGAAATTATGAATTCATTATGGAAATATGTCAAGAAAATAAATGGTGGTTATATCAATTTAAATATTAATAAAATAGATGATATCTCGAATCAAAAAGGCATATTGCGAGTTTTCAGTGCCAAATTTCGAAGTGTATTTAATAATTCGTCATTTCAGCCATCGCAGGTGGATTTCATGCAAAACTATTAAATGAGAGAAATAAAATACGATGCGGGAAAATTCATGATTTTCACGTAAAAAAGGCTAATGGATGTTTAAAACTAGAGTTAGTAATGTCTACATACACTCTAATCATTTGGATTATGGTCTAGATTGTTTACATGACTTCATTGCCAGGTTATTCACGTGCTTTTTGAGTTACTTGTTTGTGCCTAATGACATACTAATAGGACAGTTAACACCTATTGTGAAATGCCATATGGGAGATCTTTCTGTCTCAGATAATTATAGACATGGAATGATCTCTTCAAGCTTTTTAAAATGTATTTAAGTTTGCTTTATCACCGTGCATATAATCCTGTGTAAATATCAATAAAAGTCACATTTGGCTCAGAAACGATGTCTCACCACAAATGCTAACAACTATTCCTAAGGAAACTCTTAGCCATTATGTAAGGAAGGGTGCATCTGTTTATACATTATTTCTAGAATTAACTAAAGCCTTTTATAGTGTAAATCACTACAAGTTGATTTTATCTTTAATTGATAATAAAGTACTGTTTTATGTCGAAAATTTAATATATACTATTTATCAAAATCAATCTGCCTATGTCAAATTTAATTTGAGTTGTTCTAATGTATGGAAAACAGGACATTGTGTTTGACAGGGCGGCATTTTATACCCAAATCTTTTTAATATATATGTAAATATATCTGCTTCTTTCACTTCTCACTATTCTAACACTCGTGGGCTAAACTCTAATCTTTTGTCTGTGGAGCAGTACTTGGATACTTTCCTCCCTAACCTCCTCCTATCTGAAACCAAGCTGTCTATACATGCTTCCACTGATCCATTTTACATCTCTCACTATAATCTGTATACTCATTTTCGTTCCAAATATGGGGTCTGTGCCTACCGCAACATAAAAACTCCTATTGGGAGGCTCATTGATCTTGAATCTCCTGACTTTGATGTTCTCTGGCTAAAAGTCTATCTTTCCAATATCACTGTTTTCCTTTGCTTCTGCTACTGTTCTCCAAGCTTCACCGAGTTTGAATCTTTCTTTGAATATGTCCTCGTGCCATGAGTCCTTCCTATCTTCTCACCCACATGCCGAAATTCTCTACAATGGAGACTTCAATGTACACCACAGTGAGTGGCTTAATTCTGCTCACACTGATGTGGGAGGAAGTGAGGCCCTTCCTTTCTCTATTACTCACGATCCGTAGCAAATTATCAAACATCCTACTTGTGTTCCTGATTGTCACAAACATGCAGCAAGCACTCTTGACCTATTTCTTATTTCTAACCTTTCAAACTACTTTTATTCTGTGCTTTGCCCTCTTGGTAAATCTGTCCACTCTATGATCTCAATCTCTTACATTTTTGCTCCCCCTCCACTAATCCATCTTATTCAGCACCTCCCATGGCATTTTGAGCATACCCAGCATGATAATTTGCGTAACCTCCTCTTTGAATTCCCTTGGGATGAATACTGCTTTCGGTCCGGCAACCCTGATCAAGTAGCTCTAGAAGTTGTTGAGATCACGACCGCAGGAATGGAGGCGTACATATCCTCTTCTACAAAACCTTTCACTCCCACTAATCCTTGGTTTGACTTTGCCTGCTCCATGGTTATCCAAGCCAAGAATCGGGCACATCAATCTTTTCAAACCTCTCCTTCAGATTTAACTTGCTCTGCTTTTATTGATCAGATTCGAAAGTCTAAGGCTTCCTTTATAAGAAGGAAAGTTGATGACCTTAACTCCTCTCCCAATCCTAAATGCTTCTGGTCCTTAGCCAAAAACTTCTCCAAAAACTTCTGTAACTCAAGCTTTCCTTCTCTCATTCGTTCTGATGTTTCTATAGCTTGCTCTCCCACTGACAAAGCCACTCTCTTTGGCTCTCATTTCTCTACCAACTCTTTTATAGACGATTCCAGCGCACCTGCTCCTCAATTTTTACCTCTCTCTAACCCTATGCCCTCCCTTACCCTCTCTTCACGCAAAGTTCATAAGGTTCTTCTCTTGCTGAAGATGAACAAGGCATCTGGTCCAGATGGTATCCCTGCAGGGTTCCTTAAGGAGTTTGTAGATGAACTGGCTCCGTGCTTTGCAGTCTTTTTTGGCTATTTATGTCAACCAATATCTATCCTTCATCTTGGAAGCATGCTCTAGTTCAACCTGTTCCTATGAAGTGTGACCACTCTATTCCTTCGAACTACCGACCTATTGCCCTAATCTTCTCTATTGCTAAAGTTTCCAAAACTTTGTTCAATGCTCACTTCTTGAAACACCTCGAATCTAATACACTTATCTCCAATCACTAGTACGGCTTCCGCAAGGCAAGATCCACGGGTGATCTCCTGTCCTATCTTACTCATTTATGGTAATTTTCTCTGAGGAACTATGGGACATCCTTTGTCGTCGCTATTGATATCTCTAAGGCTTTTGACAGAGTATGGCACAAGGCTCTGTTGACTAAAGTCCCTGCCTATGGCTTTACCCCTTCTTTCTTTTCTCTGATTTCAAGTTTTCTTACTGACCCTTTTATATCTGTAGTTGTTGATAAAGCGACACCTAGCACTTTATCTGTTACCAGTGGTGTCCCACAGGGCTCTTTTCCTTCACCTACTCTGTTCCTTCTCTTCATCAATGATCTTCTACAATAACCATCTTTCTCTCTTCTCCATGCCTTTACTGATGATTCTACCCTTCACTTTTCCTCTGCATTTTCGACTCAACCTTTATCTGCTACTCGTAATCAGTCTCATATCACTCTTTTTTCTAGTCTAGACTCCGATTTGCAGAGAGCATCTGAGTGGAGCACTCAAAATCTAGTTAAAGTCACTGCCTAAGAAGACAATTTCTTGCTATCTCTTTATCTTCTTCTCCTCCTGATAACACTATTGTCTTCGATACTAACGAAAGTTACCCTCTTAATTCTATCAACATAGAAAGGATTCCATGCAGCCTCTAACTTGTCGTGGAAAGATCACATTATACAAATTTTTTAATCTTCATCCAAAAATTGGGGGTTTTGTTTGTTTTCCGTCATTACTTTTCCTCTTTACGGTTACTTAATATTTATAAAGGTCTTATCTGTCACTGCTTAGAATACTGCTCACACATCTGGGGTTCTTTTTCTTATACTTATCTTCTTGATAGGGTTCACTCTAAGGCAGTCAGACTCATTAATGATGCTTCTCTTACTTCTAGTTTGGATTCTCTCTCTCTTTGCCGCAAGGTATTTTCCTTTTTCTTTTCTATCGCACTATTTCCATCACTGCTCTGAAGAGTTGGCAAGTTGCTTCCCTCCCCCACTGCCGGGGCCTCGTAACACTCGCCAAGCGGCCTCATCTCACTGGTACTGTGTGGAGATTTGTAGCTTGAAGATTGGTCGGTGCAGAGACTGCTTCTTCCCATCTACCTCCAGACTCTTCAGTTCTCTTCCTCCTTCTGTCTTTCCTAATTCTTATGACCTATCATCTTTCAAAAAGCGGATCTATCGTCATCTCAGAGTCTAGTCCTCCATATCTCTGGGTCCTCTGTTCTTTGACTGTTTTTTCTGTCTGTCGTTTTCCTTTGTGTGATATTACCTCATCTCGGCCTTGTCCTTAACCTTTTTTCTTTTCCTTCCTCTTGGTTTTTTCTCGTGCTCGGGTCTTTATTGATTGGGTCAGTTTTTGCCTGTCCCGGTATCACATTCATTTAAAAAAATAGATTACATAAAATATTTATGAACATTTCCTTGTCCGTGTGCCTGAAGGCTACTCTTACATTTGCTAAGAAAGCATATGCTGCCCATAATATACCATTCATATGCATTTCTGGGGTCATGTATGCCAGTATGTTTACTCCTGGGTATCTCTAATTCTCTATCTCTTAAAGTTCTGCCCTTATCATTGAGTAGTCAAACTTGGGCCTACTTGCACTTGTACCTATTCTCATTACCTTGCATTTATAAGTATTGATTTTCATTAACCACTTTTCTGAACACTCATGCCGATTATTTAGGTGTTCCGGAAGTTCTCTGCCATTGTTTTCGCCTCTTACTCTCTTCACTATTTTTGCATTATCTGCAAAATATGCATGAATTAATTTACACTCTGGTAGGTAATTTAAATATACAAGAAACAAAAGTGCCCCTAACTTTGAACCCTGTGGAACTCTGCTTCTAACTCTTCTCCATTCAGACACTGAGTGTCTTACTCTAACCCTCTGTTCCCTTCCTTCTAAGTAAGTATATATCCATTCCTAGACATATCCACCTATTTTCGCCATTACTTGCAGCTTCTTAATAAGTCTCCCATGTGGGACCGTGTCAACTGTTTTCTGGAAGGCTAGGATATGCAATGTCCCCAGCCACTCTTGAGTAGAATTCGGCTTACCTCATCATAGAATTTTAATAAGTTTGTTACTGTTGATCTCCCTTCTCTGAAGTCATGTTGTCTCACTGACAAAATGTTGAAGGATTCCAATTTATGAGGGATATGGTTTCTTAGTAGTATCTCCATAACTTTTCAAACTATGCTTGTCAAGGAAGCATGTATATTGTGTAGAGTTTTATCCCTCCTTCCATTTTTGAAGATAGGTACCACGTTCTCTTGCTTCCAGCATCTTGGAATCTCCCCAGTTTCCAGGAACTGTTCAAATATAGTTCATAGTGCCACTGAAAATGATTTAGAGCATTTCTTAAGAATATAAGGGGATATATCATCAAAACCTGTCGTTTTATGGGCATATAACTCCATCAGCGCTTAGCATACCTCTGTGGCTGAAAAGATGATGTTCTCCAATACCGGTGCTTGAGCTCCTATCTCTGCAACCTGAGAGGGTGGATTATCTTTTACTGTAAATACTGACTGAAACTCATTGTTAAATTTTTCGCAGATCTCTTTATCTGTCTCAGCGATGCTTCCATCCGCTCTCTGTAGCTTTAAAACTAGTTCTTTTACCTTCACTTTTCCTCTGATATAGCTGTGGAAAAGCTTGGGATTTTCTTTAGCTTTCCTTGTGATATCACTTTCATAGTCCCTCCCTGCATCTCTTCTTTTACTTAGGTAATCATCTATTGTTCTTTTATAGGTCTGCCAGGTATTTATGCTTTTACTCCTCCTATGCCATTTCCAGCATTTGTCTCTACAGTCCTTAGCAATCTTACACTCCTTATTGAACCATTTTTCTCTGGAATGAAGGACTATTTTGGTGGAAGGTATGCAACAATCTTCTATCTTCCCATATTCCTCACAAAAGATGTCGTATGTATTTATGAATGTATGTATGTATGTATGTATGTATGTATGTATGTATGTATGTATGTATGTATGTATGTATGTATGTATGTATGTATGTATGTATGTATGTATGTATGTATGTATGTATGTATGTATGTATGTATGTATGTATTTATGTATGTATGTATGTATGTATGCATGCATGTATGCATGTATGCATGTATGTATATATGCATGGATGCATGCATGTATGTATGAATAAATGTATATATGTATGCATGCACATGCATGTATATATGTGCGTATGTATGCATGTTTTGTATATATTTATGAATGTATGTATGTATGTATGTATGTATGTATGTATGTATGTATGTATGTATGTATGTATGTATGTATGTATGTATGTATGTATGTATGTATGTATGTATGTATGTATGTATGTATGTATGTATGCATGTATGTATGTATGTATGTATGAATGTATGTATGTATGTATGTGTGTATACATGCATTTATGTATGAATGAATGCATATATGTATGTATGTACATGCATGTGTATATGTGCGTATATATGTATGTTTTGCATGTATGTATATATGCATGTATATATGTATGTATGCATGTATGTATGTATGCATGTATGTATGTATGTATGCATGTATGTATGTATGTATGTATGTATGTATGTATGTATGTATGTATGTATGTATGTATGTATGTATGTATGTATGTATGTATGTATGTATGTATGTATGTATGTATGTATGTATGTATGTATGTATGTATGGATGGATGGATGGATGGATGGATGGATGCATGTATGTATGTATGTATGCATGTATGAACGACATGCAAGAAATGCGTTGCTAAAACTGTATCTCTCCTATTCCCAAAAATACTACTTTGATAAGAAAATGAAAAAAACACGAAGTTATTGAAAATCTCTCAAACATCAGTCAAAATGCAAATGAAATTACAAATGCTAATTACACAATCAACTATTTTTCTTGAACAAATGAAAAAACACCAAGAGGCTGCATTGCAGCAATCTCGTTTGCATATCCGTTATTCATCAACATTAATTATTCCATTTGTTTCCATCAAGGATGCACTGCCTTTGTTAGCCTCCATTGCAGAATGGTATCCATCCAAAAGGATATATATATTTTTTCATATATATCTATTTATAGCATTTTTAGATATTTATATTCGTTGGCATTGTTATTATGTCATACTTCTTGTCTATTTTTCGTTTTCATTGACCTTGGGGAAAATGCAATTTGAATCTTTTTTTTTTTCATTAATTCTATATATATTTTCTTTCTTTGTAGATACGCTCGCATTCTCATTTTCTACTGATTTTTATTTACATGGTTTTGTATATTTTCTCAGTAATTTAAAACTGAGTGAAGAGCAAAATATTCAGAAAGAATAAACTGCAAATAAATAAAAATATATAAAAGTTTTGACTTGTTGATTCATTTCATATATATTTTGTGTTTGTTTCTTGATAATTTTAATTTAAGAAAACAGATCATTCCCGAACTCTGAATACATATTTCCAATATTTGTCGTTAAATCTTGAGTCTTTAAATGCATTGATATGTTGGTATTTTATAATTTTAAGTTTTGTAAATACTTGCATACTTAAACTATATCTGCGCATTATTTTGCTTTCAATATTATGTCATATTAACTGGAAACAAAATAATTTTAAACAAAGCTTATTAACGTGTGTTATTCCTGCATTGGAAGCCTTTCTTAAACACTATTTTGCTAATTTTCTGCCATTTTATTTGAGAGCAAATATATATTATGAGAGTATTATTCCATTTTGTTCAG
>JAXCGZ010006306.1:17500-25000 GCA_037179515.1 Halocaridina rubra | reverse complement strand
GCGTGTATGTGTGCTTGTGTATGAAAATACATGCCCGTAACATAAACATGAATTTACCAGAAGCAGTGTTAAAATGCATATGATCCCACATGCAAATATTTTACATAGTCAAACTGTATATGTGTGAGTGCTTGAGATAAAATATGTGTACCTGTCTGTGTGTGAGAGAGAGAATATGTTAATTTGGATGTGTGTACATATAACATGCATCAAGCATATAAGAAAAGCATTCTCAACCAAAATATAGGGGATTAATTTAAGAACGTTTGTCGCATATCTCCTCCAATCTATCTGTAAGCCATGTTTGCTTAGAGCAAATGTATCACGTGGAGACTGAGATCACATGATGTAGATCCTATGTGTCCTATCTTTGGCATTCAAGTTGCAACTGCTAGGAGACTCAAAGCGATACTACAGCAATCGGTGTTACCAAGTGAAAACTTAGGCCTATAATGCTATCATGAGGAAACCAGCCACACCCACGTCATATAATTAAGGCATTTATCTTATTGTAGGGCAAGCTAGTAGGCAGTCAGTAGCCAGCAGTTACAAGATTAGTAGTAGGAATTTAGCTAGTAGACAGTCAAAAGATAGCTAAAAACAGTAAACATTTAATAATCAGAAAAAATCCAAATGCCTTGGCGCACATTAGTTGCAGATTTATACAATAATTACAAATCACTGTGACATCCTCCCTAGATCAAAGAGTTTCCTCCAGATTGCTTTGCAATTGGCATCTCCATCCCCCAAATCTACCCATTAGGAATACCTTTTGGTAATTAACAAGTAAGCCATTCGTTTATTTTACAATACTATTTAGAAAAACGTTCAATATATATAATCTAGAAAACTTGAGACTTACTTTAATAGCTAGAAAATTTCTCTTGCTGTTTCAAAAAGAGAAAAGATTATAATTTGGCAGCCTGATAAACATTTGATAACGCTTTTTTTTTTAGTTGTTGGCGTTTTATATGAAATTCAAACAACCTATTCCATAAATATATAGCCAAAAACATACTCTAGTACTGCAATAATGTGATTTAAAAGACTATTTTGACAATCTAGGAAACATTTGCTAACGTTTTCGGAAACAAACAACTTAAAAATCGCTTATGATATGCACACTTTCTAGGGCAATTCTCTTAGGAAACTCACAAAATTTAGTTTTTCTCTTTCATAGCCATAAACTTATTCATGTAATGCAATAACAAAGAGTAGGGTGAAAAGGATATAATTAACTTTAGAAATATAAATGATGACTATAACAATGTAAAAATCATTTAATATCTACAAAAGCTGTTTTTTATATGACTGTGGCACCGGGACAGAAAAAAAAATTGCCCTCATCAATAAAGGCCCAGGCATGAAGAAAACATTAAGAGGAAGGGAAAGAAAAAGGTTAAGGACAAGGCAGAGATAAGCTAATAATACAAAAAGGAAAAGGACAGACTGAAAGAATAGTCAAAGTACTGAGGACCTTGAGATATTGCAGGATTAGGCCCTGAGATGACGATAGATCATCATTTTGAAGGAAGATAGGTATAATAATTAGGAGAGACAAAAGGAAGAAAAGAGTTCCATAGTTTGTAGATAGATGGGAAGAAGCAGTCACTGCACCGACCAATCCGGGAGCTATAAATCTCCACACAGTACCTGCGAGATGAGCGCATTTGGTTAGCCTTACACGGCCTCGGCAGTGGGGGAGGAATGCAGCTCGCCAACTCATCAGAGCAGCAATGGAAGTAGTAGCGATAGAAAAGAGAAGGGATGATACCTTATGGCAAAGAAAAAGAGAACCCAGATTAAAAGTAAGAGAATGGACATTAATGAGTCACCCTGCCTTTGATTCAACCCTATCAAGGAAATAAGTATAAGAAGAGGCACCCCAGATGTGTGAGTAGTATCCTAAGAAGGGACGGATAAGGCCTTTATAGATTATAAGTAACTATAGAGTCAAAGTAATGACGAAAACGAAACAGAACCCCCAATTTCTTGGATGCATATTTAGAAATTTGGATTATGTGATTCCTCCAAGACAAGTTAGAGGCAATATGGATTCCAAATATGGTGATGGAATTAAGAGGGAAAATTTTGTTAACTTCAAAGACAATAGAGCTATAAGGAGGAGAAGAAGATATAGAGATAGCCCAAAACTGTATCTTGGAGGCATTAAATTTAACTAGATTTTGGATGTCCTACTCAGATATCTTCTGCAAAGCGGAGTTTAGAGTTGAAGAAAGGGTGATACAAGATTGATTATGAGTAGTAGATGAAGGTTGTGAAGGAAAGGCTGAGGAAAAATAAAGAGTTTAATCGTCTGCAAAGGCGTGAAGAATAGAGGAACATGGGGACTGAAGAAGATCATTGATGAAGAGATGGAACAGAGTAGGTGAAAGAAAAGAGCCCTGTTGTACATCTCTGTAAGAGACGTAGCTTCTATTTCTTCAGTTCCATAGACAAAAAGTCATAGCACATTTACATACGTTCCTGGACATATCTGCAAGAAACTCATACTACAATACACTCATACCCATAGCCAGCAATTACGATAACATAATGAGAGTTGTAAGACTATTCTAAGAACCTTAGAAGCATTTACAAAGGTCTTATGGCACTAATAACATGATAATAGTTTATTATATGCATATATTTCTTTAAGTAAATACTCAATACTAAACACATGCTTCAATAACCAGAAACATACTCTCTCTTGAATCGAAGTAACAAAAAGTTAAATTTTTACAACCTCAGAAACATTTCAAAATGGTTTATGACATAAAGAATATAAAACATGCTTATGATATATAAGCGTCCTATGGCCTACCTCTTTAAACACTCAGACAACCGGTTATATGGCCAGAAACTTGCTCTTGCAGAACATTGCATATATATATATATATATATATATATATATATATATATATATATATATATATATATATATATATATATATATATATATATATATATATATATATATATATATATATATATATATATATATATATATATATATATATATATATATATATATATATATATATATATATATATATATATATATATATATATATATATATATATATATATATATCTATATATATATATATATATATATATATATATATATATATATATATATATATATATATATATATATATATATATATATATATATGGCCTCATTCCCCATTTAAAGGGGGTGGCCGAGCCAAGAAACACGCATTCACCGTGATTCACACATACATCAACCACTCATCTTAGCTCATTGGGGATAAAGGGTATGCCACATTTCCCCCCCCCCTTCCACCCTACTTGGGTCAGTCTTTTAAAGTGAAATCCGACAGTCGCAGCTGGTTTACCCCCACCACCTCATCAAATGTCAACTCCCCTCACACCCGTCTATCACAGTTCGCTGATCTAACAGGTGCAAGAAAGAAATCCCTTTGGCCTGTGTCACCTATAAGCACTCTTCCTCCACTCATTTCAATCTCTTGCACACACTTTTCCCTTCTCCACTGACTTCCCAGGTGCATTCAATTTTCACACCATCTATCCATCTCATTCTAGGTCTCCTTCTTGACCTAACTCCAATCACTTTTGCACTCCACACTCTCTTTACTATTCATTCATCATTCATCCTTTCCATGTGTCCAATCCATTTCAACACTCTCTTATCTAACTTACTAAAGAGCTTCCTTTCAGCACCAGTTCTCTGCCTAACAGCCTCATTTCTTACTCTAAATATTCTAGATACACCATTCATACTTCTCAAACACCTCTTGTCCATTACATTCAACTTGCTCTTTTCATCCTCTCGTGCATTCCAAACCCCTGCTCTATACAATGCTATCAGTACAATCACACCTTAATATATCCTTTTTGAGTTCATTCCCAAATATCTATTTCTCATTACACTTTTCAAACCACCTAGACATTTATTTGCTTCCTTCACTTAACGACCTATCTCTCCATCCACTTGTTCACTTCTTGATACATGCAATCTCAGATGCTTAAAACTCTCTACTTCTTCAAGGAACTCCCCATTCACTCTTACATTCAGTCTGCTAACATTAAAACTCCTCGGGCATCACATGACTTTTCTTTTACCAATTTTCACCTGCAATTTCCTTCTTCACACACCTTAACAGGCTCAGTTCATATGCATTATCAGCCATCAGTGCAGCATTATCCACATATAGCGGCTGATTCAATTTCCACATTCCATACTCACCCACTAGTTCCTAGCTTCTGTCTAATACTCTTTCAGTTACTTCCCTTAGCACTCCATTCATATGCACATTAAGCTACCAAGGTGACATTGCACAGCCTTGATGTCACCCTACATTCACTTCAAACCAATCATTCATACCATTCCCAACTCTCACACATGCTCTACCATTCATGTGAAAGCTCTTAACAACATTCAACAAACTTACACTTATTCCATACAGTAACAACACACTCCGCAACCCCTCTTTATCTGAAAGCCAAAAAAGTGTCCCTACTTTCCCCAAAAACTTCTCACACACTTGTCTTACCACAAGCACTTGAGCCACACATCCTCTTCCTCTCCTGAACCCACACTGTTTTTCCCCAGTCAATCTTTCATCACCTTTCCTAATCCTCTTGATTAACATTCTGCCATATATCTTACCAACTACACTCAACAATATAATTTTCATAAAACTACTACACACATACTTATCTCCTTTCCCTAACCATCCATTCTACTAATGCTTCCCAACCTTTTCACAAACATTCAAGATGACACCATTCCATACCCTAGCACTTTACCTGCTTTGATTGCTCCTGTGCATTGTCGTCTTTTTTGCCTCATTCTCTCAACCAGTATCTATCCTTCATCTCAGAAGCATGATATAGTGCAACCTGTCCCTAAGAAGGTTGACCACTCAATTCCTTCAAACTACCAACTTATTGCCTCAACCTCTTTTATTGCTAAAGTTTTAGAAATTTTGCTAAATGCTCTTTTAGGTGTTGAAGATGCAACATCAGGCTTATTCCTTGTTACCAGTGGTGTTCCACAGGGCTCTGTTCTTTCACTTAATCTGTTCCTTCTGTTCATAACTGATCTTCTTCAGTCCTAATCTTCATCTCATCTATACGTCTTTGCCAATGATTCTACCCTTCACTTTTTCCCTGCCTTTTCTTCACAACCTTCATCAGTTACTCGTAATCAGTCTCGTATCACTCTTTCTTCTACTCTCAGCTCTGATTTGCAGAGAGTATCTAAGTGGGGCACCAAGATATAGTTAACTTCAGTGCCTCCAAGACACAGTTTCTGGCCATCTCTTTATCTCCTTCTCCACCTTGTAAGCCTTTGTCTTCAAAACTAACGAAATTTACCTCGTTTATTCTATCAACTTATTATGAATCCATATAGGCTCTAACTTGTCTTGGAGGAATCACAATCCAAATTTCTAAGCCTGCATCCAAAATTTGTGGTTCTGTTTCGTTTTTATCATTACTTGAACTCTTTACATTTACTTAAAATATATAAAGGTCTTATCCATCCCTGCATAGATAACTGCTTGTACATCTGGGGTGCTTCTTCATATACTTATCTCTTTGAAAGGGTTGAATCTAAGACTGTCCAAGTTATAAATGAGACTTCTCTTACTTCTAATCTAGATTCTCTTTCTCTTAGTCGTAAGGCATCATCCCTTTCTCTTTTCTATAGCTACTACTTCCATCACTGCTTTGATGAGTTGGCAAGTTGCATCCCTCCCCACTGCCGAGGCAGTGCAATACTCGCCGAGCGGCATTGTCTCATAGGCACTGTGAGGATATATGTAGCTCATGGATTAGTCGGTGCAGCAACTGCTTCTTCCCATCTACATCCAGACTGAAACTCTTGTCCTCTTTCTGTCTCTCCTAATTCTTAAAACCTATCTTCATTCAAAAAGCAGACCTGTTTTTCATCTTAGGGCCTAATCCTCCATATTTCTAGGTCCTCAGTACTTTGACCATTCTTTCAGTCCATTTCCTTTGTGTTTCATTACCTCATCTCTGCCTGGTCCGTAACTTTTTCTTTCTTAACCGTTTTTTTTTCTGACCTGGGACTTTTCTTGATGAGGGCAGTTTTCTTGCAGGTCTTGGTGTCAAACTTATAAAAACAATGTACCTCCTCCTTTGTTATTTCTCTATCATTCTCATCACTTGACACTGGTATTCTCAATTCGATGCCAACAGCCACAATCTCGGCCTCTACTAGCATCTTCCTCATTTAGCAGTTCCTTGAAATATTCAGCCCATGTCTCTTACAAATTTATTTTGTTTACTAGCAATAACGTATTTGCTCCTTTCACCCTCTCCTCCCTCTCAGACTCACCATTCACCCTCTTTTCACTTCCTTCCAAAACATCTGTTTCTTCCTTTCAAAATTCTTAGACAATCATCTACCACAACTTTCATCCCCTTTTCTCTTTGCCTCCCTAACTACGTACTTTGCTAACCTCCCCTCTGCACAATACCTTTCATACACCTCTATATTATTTACATACAACACTACCACAAATGCCTGCTTCTTTTCTGACACTACTGCACTCCCCTGGTCATTCTACCATTCACTACTTTCCTTTTGCTTCACTAGTTAGTCACTTTTCTCACCCTGCCTCAGCACACTTCATAACTTCCTCCTTGAAATAGTCCCATTCCTCTTCCACTTCCTCCTTCACTTTCTCTTTCGCTACCATACACACATTTCTCAGACAAGCCTTATCCTAACAGTCTCTCTCTTTCTTATATAAATTCATTTACTTTTAGCACCTCTCTTCTTCTCTTGCTTCTCCTTTTTCTTGAAATTCCTCACTTTCATTTTAATTTCCATTATATAATGACCAGATTCTCCACCAGTTGCTCCATTCAATACATTCACATTTAATACTCTTCAAATTACCCTATCAACTACACTTCCAATATCAACTCAGACCCATGTATAATTGTGCACATCCTTTTTTTAAATGCAGTATTAGCAATCAACATCTCTCTCTCAGTCCACTTTTCTACCATTTTATCTCCACTCTGATTCCAGCGAGGTAATCCATACTTCCCAATTCCACTATCCACTGGCTCATTCCTACTCTAGTATTCAAATCTCCCATCAACACCACATCCACATTCATTCCCAAGTCTTCCACATACGCATTCAATTTCATCTAAAAATTTTCTCTTTCTTCCTCACTTCTTTCACTGCCAGGGCCATATTCGCTCAAAATCGCCCAAACTTCACCTCCCAGCCTCATTTTAGCAACTATTATTTGATGTGATACTTCCTTCCATTTCACCATACACTTACTTATCTCTTCACTTACCAACAAAGGCACTCCCTCTTTTCCTATCCCTCTCTCTACTCCAGACATCCTACCTACCAAACTCCGAAATGTTACATCACCATTCCCTTTTATGTAAGTTTCGCTCGCTGCAATTGCATCCATCTTTCTCTCCACAAGCATGTTTCCTATCAACTCCCTTTTAATT